>DWON01009479.1:0-11371 GCA_018251015.1 Phocides pigmalion okeechobee | reverse complement strand
CATTTTGAAGTCGCTCAAGTTTATCAAGCTGCTCCTCTGTAAGATCTAGATAGCAAATATCGGCATAGTCAAATATTGGATGAAGTATTGATTGTGCAAGCATAATTTTAGTCGCAATAGGGAGAAAGTTCCGTAATCGTCGAAGTGACCCTATAGCTGTAAATACTTGTCGTCCCACTTCATTTCATTGGTGAGTCCTAGATAAATTGGAATCCACAATAATCCTACATTTTTAACTTTATTTTTAAAAGGAATTATTATACCTTCAAATTTCACTTCAAATGAATTTGAAACATTCTGTAAATGAAATGGGGTGCAACATTTAACTGGCGCACCACATCCCGCTATGTCCAATGGGCAGGCAGAAAATGGCTTTAAAACTATAAAAATGGTTTAAAGGCTATAGTTGACAATACCACGAATCAAAAGGTTTTAATAAAAAAAACTAAATAAATTCTTATTTGATTATAGGAATTTTGTTCATTTAACGACGGGATTTTCACCACCATAAGTTATGTTAGGACTTCCTTTGCGCTGTCGATTAGATTTGTTGAATCCAGCATCAGTGTCTATCTCATCGTCATCTGCGTACACAGCAAAGAATAATGCTTTAAAGGCTCAAATGAACCAATTTAAACAATTTAAAAGGAACGAAATGTAAATTTCTCAGTCGGAGATCATGTCTCAGTAAAATGTTATAGTGTTAATGGTGGTATGATTAAAGAATGTTTAGGTTTTCGTATGCTTTATGTATATGTTCTCAATTTGAATATGTTGGTTAAAAACACGTTGATCAGTTATTGGCGTACAAAGGGAACACATTTGTACAAAAACCAGGTTTGTGTGATGATATTAGTGTTTCCAGTGATGTTGGAATTGACATGGAAAGCGAACCGATAGAGTCTGAGACTATTGTGTCATTAGGGCCAGAAGTTGGTTCTAAGGAGAAGTTCTCGGCTGTGTCTGTACCTCCGGTTCAAGGTGTAAAGAAGAAGGAGTCTGGAAAAGATTTGGTTTCTAATGACGAATTTGTAGATGATGAAATCTTTCCTGTTGCAAGCCAAAATTTGCAAATGTGTCTTGATAATAATAAGAAAATGTGCAACAGGAATCTGAACCATTTGTACGCCGATATCCGATATGAACGACTAGAGGTAACCATAATTATAAATTGTAGCTAAACTATAATGTTTTTCTTTTATTCTGCTGATAGAGGTAGAGAGATGGGATATATGAAGATATTTTATATGTCATTTGTGTCAATTGGTTACCAACTAATAAATAAGTTGAATGTTATTCTGCGTTTTCTTAGTAAATATATTCCAACACACAACAGATATATAATCACGTACAACGTTTCATGTTTTTCATTTGGTTAACAGATTTTGGTCAATGATCAATTTCATTTCATCAGCAAAAATGCAGCAAATGTGTGTTTTTTGCTCATCTCCCACGAAAGTCGAGACCGCCTGGCTGTCCGTCAGCGCGCAAAGTGCGGACTCATTCGCACACAAGTGGCTTTGTTACCACACAATGTCTATCTGAGAGTTATTTGAGTCGCTTGTTGTCGGACCGCGATGAAAGGAGAGATTGGAGAGCCCGTCGAAGGACGAACGGCCGTACAACGGTCGCACCAGAATGAGCCCTGACACATTATTGTTGTGATATTTTGACATGTCGCTATTGATTTGACAATATCGTTATCGGACAATGGACGTGCAAAAAGTTTTTATAAAATATTACAGATAGAGTAAGTAACGAACAAAACGGGCAGGCGAAGCCATGGTAAGTATTTTTTACTATGTATCAGGTAGTCACGAATAACGATTTGATTTTTGATAGCCGATATTTCGAACAAGTTGCATGTTGCATGCAGTTGGACCAATTTCGCCAATCAAAAATAAATAATCGTTAATCGTCAGTACCCGGTACGTAGTAAAAATGTATAAATTCTGAGATAATATCACTTTAAACTGATATGGTAAATGTTGCCGTGGTGCATTGTAATGAACTAAAATGTCAATTAAGATTTATATCTTACTAGCGACCCTGCCCAGCTTCGCTATTTTTCTTTCTTACATACATCCAGTAATTACTTAGTTGCAAAAACTAACAATTAGAAACATCTAGTTCGAACGAACACTGAATTACCATATTTAATTTAATTATTTAATTTCTCGCCCAATTTACAAAAAAAAATGTTTATTATGCATCCAAACCTTCCTCAGAAATCACTCTACCTGTTGTTGAAAACTGTGACGAAATCCGTCCAGAACTTTTTAAGTTTATCATTGACAGACACACGCGACGGAGGACTTTGTTTTATAATATTTACAGATCTGGTAAAGACGGTACAACATACGGGGTTCGTCTCCAAAGGATTTCCATGACTGCTACACATATTTGTTACTTATAACTAACATCAGTATTAAACAGTGTCGTTGTTTGGTTTAAAATGTGGTAAAAGATTAAATAATATATCGAATTCAAAGCTAGTATTCAGGAACAGTAAGTAATGTGTCTGTGGCTAACATCAGCTAGCTCTTTAGTTCTATTTCAGGTTGATTGCATATTATGTAGAGTAGTGGCAGTACCCAATTATGGTGAGTCTTGTGTGAAGCTTGTGTGGTATAAAATACTGTGAATATATTTTAGTGTTTACTTTAATATATGGAATGTTTTGTTCCTTGCCGTTTTGTTTACCTATGTAACTTTTCAGTGGTATTTTAAAAGTTATTTATACTTTTTTAGCGCGTTTGAGAAGCGACTTTATTAACGAGAAAAGAAAAGAAAATAGTTTATTTAAATTCAAATGGTAATACAAACGAGTGGCCCTCCTGGAGCCCTCCTGGAGGTACTGGGTTAGTCAACCTGTTACTGGGAACCCCGTACTTCCACGTACGTAGACAATATTAACAATTTGAATTCTAAAAGTTACAGTCTAAGAAACTATAACTAAGTAATATTACATACAGTAGGTAATTATAATTACTTATCCATGATATTCAAAATTATACTTAAAAAGTGTGAGACATTGAGTCTATGCGAGTGCGATCGAGTATGTGTGTGTGCGTGTGTGTGTGTGTTGAATTTAGTTTTATTTTGTGTGATATTACAAACAAGTAGATTTCTGCGTTTTAGTGTCTGAGGGGCAGAGTAAGGTAAGTTATTATGTGTTTTTATAATGGCGAGAGACAAAGTCATTTATTATAATAATATTGTGTAAGCTAATGCTAATGTTCGTTGTCGCTTGACGCCGTCTACCGTCTGCCGCGATAGTAGCACGATACCGATACGACGGTGGTACGACAGCCACAGGTACTTTTTGGTTTTTTGCTCAGTTAAAAATTGTTTGAATGCGTATATTTTAATGACGGCAAAGAAACATTGTACATCCATACATTAGTATCTACAAACACGTTTATTTTTTAGTGTCGAACTGTAAATTACTTTCTTATGCAGGTTTTAACTACGAGTTCTTTTAAGGTAAGTATGAACAAGAATTCAATAGTCATTCTTACGAAATCACAAGTTTATTTATTTTAAATCGATAAAAAAGATAGTTTAGCCTATTGGATTGCCGTTTAAGTAAAACCTATGACGGTAGAGTTTATATAAAGTATCGAGAAGGAGACTTCTCCAATCCTCGCGATCCAATAAAACCACTCGCAATCAATTTGGGTATTCGATTAACCGTGCGTGTTCCGCCGCCATTTTCAATCGCAATTACAAGTATACTTTCCACCCTTCAGCTACAGGGATGACGTCATCACATCTCGACTTTAATGCCCTTAGAACCTCTGCACAGGGTCCAAATTGGATCAAAATCTTGCAATTGGCGCGAAAAACCGCGAAGCCAGTGAAAACATGCTGTGAATTCAGCCAAGCATAATTTTTGAGATTCTTTTCTAGAAATCCGAGCTCCGATTGGCGGAGGCGGTTTGAAACGAGGCGCCGCGATTGGTCGGGCGCAGGAAAAAATATGGCTTTGTGCGAGTCGACGATTTATTCACGACTATTAGTTACGGGCGGATGAGTCCGCCGAGCTAGGGACGCGCTGCACTCGCCTTGTCGATATACACTTATCGATACACAGGAACGCGTTGTAGATCAGTTCTTTTTAGAAACACATTTTACTATTTTAGTGGTCACCATTGGATTTATAGTTCTGTACATAATTGGATCGAAAATCAGACTTAAAATAGGTTCTAACATCTTTGTACTATCAGTTAGGCTACTTCAAAGACTATCCATAACTCAAGCTGTTAGCATAATTTTATAAGTAAACTTTATTGTTTCTTAAGAAAAAATATCTCGATGTTTTTAAACACTTTTACTAATTTAAACGGCGTATCTTAGTTATGGACACTTGTTTCATATCTATTACCTATATTTTTACAGTTACTTATATCATAAGTACAAAATATCAAATTAAATTCGCAAGTTTCATTAGAAATAATGTAAATAATATAACGGAACTACGATAATAGAAAAAGTAATTACAGAATTAACGAAACAAAAACAACTACGTGTACTCCACATAAATACACCAATATTTTGTATAAACCAAACCACAAGAAATATATTTACAAATGTGTCACATGGATACAAAGCAGTAGGTGCCTACCTAGTACGATACGAAATTTGAGTCGACAGAGCCGACGGCTGCTCACGGAGCACGGAGCACGGAGCGTGATGACAGCAATCTATCGACATGGCAAGGCTCATCACGACCTGTTTACAGTACCCGGGGTATAATGGGCCCAGTGGCAGTTGGCAGTTACGTCTCAATCATCCCACCTTGTGCTTACCCTTAGAGCGAGACGGTGGCATTCCGACTGCGCTCTGCACTTACGAGAGAGTGAGATGCAATGTACGCAATTCAACCACATTGCGAGTACAATTCTACGTATGTTATTAGGAATGTAACGAAATTTGAGTCCAACGTGACGGTGTTAAGGTACGATTTAGCTTGGCGACTACATCGGTGACGTTGAAGTCTCATTATTTAGCATGTATGTTTTCTTTAGATATGAATGCAAATAGTAATGGCGCATTTTTATTTGGAATGTTTACATAGAGGGGCTGCTTCGGGGGGATATGAACGAGTAAATACGGCCGCCATTTTGAGTGTACTGTCAGCAGAAGTGGGATTATAGTTTGGTGGCAAGGGGTTTCTAAGTAAGAGCTACTGGTATGGAGAGCGCTCTCTTAGTCTTCGTTTGCTCGTTCAAGTTAAACCGTTCGGCGGCTATGCGGGCGGCGATGGGGGAGATAATCGCGTTGGCGACGAGTTCGCTTTCGTTTGTTTCTTTCAGTTTGCGTCATTGTTTTGTTACAGCGGAGACTTACGAGCATCTGTTGCTGCGCTCTCAACTTTGTGGCGCCCGAGTATCGTAAAATATATCTCAAGTGAAGCTTAACACGCAGCGTGCTCCTTCTTTCCCATGAGACGGTCGCCAGTTGTAGTAAATATCAGCGCAATTATAATGAGAAAGAAACTTAGAAACGCAAAAGTTTGTGTTTTAGGAACGCATTAAAGTACGATCTCAGATAGGACCAGAGTCCTTCGTAAGGTTGTATGTGCATGTTTAGAGTCTGCACACTTGTTTGTAATACATTAAACGATTAGTAACCCCCACGTACCCGTTATGAAGAATTATCAGGTACCTGTTTAAACAAATAGGTTGCGATACTATTATCCCCATTAAAACGACGGCACAGGCATATAGTTAAGTCCCTGTTAAATACATTATTCCTTGCTGTAACGGTGAAGAAAACATTGTGAGGAATTCTGCAAGTCTAAGAATTCTCAGTCAAGTAAGTAGTCAAAAGTACGCGGAGTCTGTCAGTCCACTTAATCATTAAATTAGATCGTAATCCGCAGGAGTTGGACTATGCCCTAATCCTTCTTACTTCAAGAGATGACAATGTAATCATATAACATTATAACTTGCGATCATGTGAGACTTACGCGTAATAAATACGCAGAAAAGAGGATCATCTCGAAAAAATATAGCGTCTATATTTGAATCTAAAAATAACTTATTTACTATTATTTATTATCAAGTTTTATTTGAATCCGGTACGGTATTAGAGTTAAAAGGTTATGCCGATTAGGAGATAAAAGGTAACCTAAATTCAAACTTGTAAATTTTGTTATTTTATAGACACATATACTTACACATATGTTACTATCGATACCAAGGCCATGTATCTCACATAGTTTCTTACGTTATTAATTAGTACCTGATTATTATTCATATACGTACGTACAAGTGCTTCAAATGTTTATTGGTTTTACTGCAGAACTATATCTTGAGACATTTCGTAGAGCTATAACGTATAGATTACAATAGTATGACACAAAGTTTCTATGGAACCAGTTAAATAAGTATCTGAAGATGAAGAGAGCTGTAAATCTGCGTTGTATAATTAAAAGCAGTGGTCGTGTATTTTGGTCTGAAGACTGGTTTTTGTGATGTTGTAAAACCATTAAGCATTTGTGCAGTCAAACATTGATTATTTCTTTATAATTTAAGAAGTTGGTATAACGTCTCATGACATAGATCGCAGGTATATAAATAGTATGAAGGTATTTGTTCGCTGCTTACACAGAAAGTAACGCGACAATTCAGATGAAATTAAATGTGATGATAACATATCGCCAGAGCGACGTAAAATATTTTTATGGTAAAAAAATTTTCAGTCTTAAACTCTTAAATTTCATGAAAATGGATTAATTAAACACTAGCTGTTGACCGCGACTTTGCACGTGAAAAAAAGTCGGTAGTAATAAATTTAATATTTCAAGCTCTTTTTGACCCCATAGTGGTGCAATTTACAAAGTCTCTGCATCGTTTGGTCAATTGAAATGATAAGGAACCGATTGAATTTCTGCAATATTATTGGCCTCTGAAAACGTTAAAAAGACAGCATGGAAAATTGTCGTTTTATTATAGCCCCGTCCTGTCAAGTGAAATTTCCTAATTTATTATGTTCATAAAACACTGATATTACAGATTTTATCCCAGGCTGAACATTAAATTAGTATTTCAGTGCTCTACTGTTCTCGTTTATAGCTTGAAGTTAAATAAATATAATAAAACTTATAAATGTGAAGTTCTCAATTGTGAAGTGGATGGAAAAGATAAAAATGTTGTGTCTTTTGGAGTTTCTTTCACCGCCTTTGCTACAAAACGTAACACCTGAGTCGGTGGCAGTTTATTGACGCTCAAGAAGAATTCTGTAAAGAAAAAAAATATTTTGATTTCAATTCCTCGTACGTACTTATACTAGCTAAAAAAATAAAAAACGAATTTTATAAACGCATGAGACGAACTTTAGGAGGCATTGTTAATAGTGTCTTGAAAAGTATCCATTAATTTCGCTCGTTTTTTGTTGTTCATAAATTTGTAAATGTGCGTGTAGGCCACCTGAAGTAATGTCATGACTGCCGCAGGTACATAGACATCACGATCCAACCTAAAATAGTTCTAATGTAACATCCGAGGCCGTAAATAGATGAGTAGGTAGGTAGGTACTCTTGAGGACGAAACTTGCCTCGCTTGAAGATGTAGCCAGTGTTCACGCTTCTCCAACTTAAACACAAGGACAGCTTATGGATTATGGGTGTAATAACATGTGTAATGATATTATTATGCGATAGAACCAGTAACTCTGAAGGTCTCTGAATCAAATTGTCTTGTTTTTTTATTATGTATAATATTATAGATACACATTATATGTAGGCAGGAGACTTAAATATAAAAATTGAAAAAAAAAACAGTCCGATATAACAATCTTTCATTGTATTTTCTTTCCAATATCTAATTTGACATCTCAATATTTCAGGTATATACGTAAGTAAAGTCTATTCAAGTAACGATAATACGATACAATGTTAAATCAGTAAATTGTAAAGATATACAATTTAATTTTACTGTCTTTGACGTATTTTAAAACAAAATGAATATCTACTGAGTGAATGAGAGAGATGTAATAGAATTCAGTTGCTTAATATTTTTGATAAATTGTAAAAAGGTAATTTTGGATAATGTTTAGGTATAGTAGTAGTTAATAGTATCTACTTATTTAGGTAGGCATGGGATTGTTTAGGTTAAGCTTTTGTGTATAAATATATAAATATGTGTGATTGATTTTCTATTTAGAAAATGAGTCTCAATGTTAAAACATGAGGATGTAAAAATATACAAAAGTTTATATTGTATAAATGAATTTTATTTTAAAAATTTTACCCAGAAAATGATTGGATGGTCATTTACATAATATTCCGACTTTCAAATTGTTATATTTCAACCTAAATAAGTGAGATATAAATGTCACATTTAAGACAAATACCATAACTTCTTGTTATATATACATAGCTAATACACCCGACTTTACTTGAACTCTAGTAGGTACTATTAGAGATTTATTAATGTATTTAAATAAGGAATTAAGTAAAGTGACGTACTTTATAGTCATTGCAATATTTTTGTCGGCCTAATAAATATACAATATTTCTAATATTTCTCTCATATTTTGAACTTATAAATATGTCTAATGTCAGCACCTCGCATGCCTATGTACCGAAGCAGGCTTTGATAATTATGGAGTCGTTATATACCTCTAAGCAGTTTCGCTTCATCTATTTTCATTTGTATTAACGTCTTTGTGACGCAGAACTCATTATTTCTCCATAATGGCCGTTTCATAACGCTTCGCCTTTTGTTGCAAGGACGGCGGATGCGCCTATTAAACCTTCTTTCACACTTATACGGAATTTTCAACGTAATTTTCCCTGCAGTTGGAAATGATTTTATTTTTCTGAAAGCAATATTCTATAATCATAAATTGTATGTAATTGATTCTGTAATGAGTTTTTTATATAAAATGGTGTATTTTTGTTATCATACAAATACAAAGTTAAGATACCTTCCTATACTTCATCTTTTAACTGTGGTAAACCTCTATACTCCCTTAATATTTTGGTTTCAATGAAATTCAGTCAATGGATAGTTTGGTTGGTTTTAAAACAATACGATTTTTTGCGTATCCTAAAATTACGCAGATGAAGTCACGGATAATAGGGGGTAAGTTATAAATAATATCATAAACACAGTAAATTACTACGTAAAATTTGATGAACATAATATAGATATAAATAACTTTTTTTTGGCACTATAAGGTACTACACATTAATTTATTTTAAAAGTATTTTTTATGATATCTACTTTAAAAAGTAGTTATAATGGATATGATTTTTTTAAGCTGTGCAAATTATCTCATTTAACGAATTATTTTTCAGGGTGGTATCGAGAAGAGTAAATATAATAATTACATCGTTAAAATTTTAACAATACATGAAAAATCTGTATTCATATAACACAGTTTTGACTCGTAATAAAAATATTAAGTGCCAAAAAATATTCAAACAATTGGACCCACATTTGTACCATGAACCAGCCCTCTTGTCAAGACAAGCGACGAGAGGGCTGGTACATGTCTCATGAAGAAAATTGCGAATGCTATTCACGTGAATGCGGCCAGCGTATGCCGTATGGGCACGGATTTCCTTCAGATTGTTCAGGTTAAGATTTTTCATAATTAGTTCTAATGTTTTCCATGTTAGAATTGTAACTATTATTATTGTAACGCAAAATTATTTAGTAGGCATTAACACAACAATCGATGGCGATATTCTGATAGACAATTGGTCTTGGGTAGTCATGGACGCCTAAAGAATTCGTTCGTTATTTAATGTAAATAATAAAGTGATATCTATATGAGTCGTAAAATAAATGAAAGTGCGTAAACTTTAAATAAACAGTGCCTATTTTAATATTTTAATACAACTCATCCAAACACATTTAAGAATACATGTAAAGAAAATCACAAACGCGATTGGAACCTTCTTGAATTTAAGCAATCTCTGTCGCGAATATAATGGAAACCACTCCTACTCTACAACAATAGTTCTTCAATAAGTCACTCACAGATCTGTTGCTGCTCTTGAGGACTGAGATGGTCGCCCACTTGTAAGCAAAACCACCATGTTGGTACACTTTCTCCGTTGAAACACAAGAAATACATATAGTATGTCCCCGAGCAAACAATGTTCTTACCACCTTTCAACGTATCTACTTACCAACAAGATTAACATGCTAAGAAGCATATAACATTTTTTTTTATTATTATTATAAATTGCTTATGTTTCATGTTCGAACATTTGTGATAAAATATTTTTGGTATATTTATATAGTAAACTAGTAATTCATTTCAATGTCATAAAACAAACAACGTCATTCTGTAGCTACATTACTTGAAAGAGGAAATGTACGTACTGAAAGAAATACATTTGTTTATTTCGTTCCCATTTGGACAAATTTATAAACTCTAGTGATACAGACTACATAACTCTGGCTTAAGAAAATCACCATTGTTCAAAACAGCTATGAAAAACAATATCTGTAGACAAAATGTTGACTTGTATCTATTACTAAAAAAATAAATAAAATGTTGAACTGAATTTGCCACAACTTTAGGAGTTATGTTTGTCACGACCGTTACCAATATTTAATACACAATTTTATAAATTGTATTCATGGCATGATTCTTGCATTTTATATTTTTACCTGGATATACCTTAGCAAATTGGCGATCTTACCATAAACCAATCTTTGTGCATTTTATGTGAGTAAGTAGGAACTAATACCGTACTGAGTTATTCAGACAACAAGCCGTATCTTTAAACGTGATCTCGTAACATGCAACTACTCGCCATTCGGCCAATCATAAAGCCTCTGTCATACTCCGCTACTGATCGTAGTTCGCAGCCAATCTATAAAGCCGGTGTCACACTGTCGACAGGGCTCGTTATCCGAGTAGCCGCGCCTGACACCCGCTCTCCACTCATTAGCGAGTTGTCCAAACTCGTTATAAGTTGACACCGCGCCCCCTCCCCCAGCGCCCTACCCCTCCATCCCCGAATGCCGCGATTGACTCGCTCGTTGTTAACTAATTCGATGAACGTAGGGCTGTGGACTATCTTAACAATGGAATCTGTGACATTTCCTAACAATATATATTATTACATTCGTTGAGATTTTAAAATATACCTTTCGAAGTGTGATCACAGGCGAATCATCTACCTTATAGGGATAATTAGTAGTAAAGGTCATTCTAGTTCAAAGTAACAAAATCAAAAAGAGCGATGTCGATGTCAGTCACATCACTCTTCACTCGTCACTACTGGATTTAGTGGGATGCCTCTTATAAGTATACCATACACTTTTCAAAGGTGGTAGAGCCGTTAGAGCTCGCCCGGGGCGGTACCACCGCCACCCTCATAACCCGCCGTAAAGCAACA
>DWON01009478.1:0-11372 GCA_018251015.1 Phocides pigmalion okeechobee | reverse complement strand
TTTTTTTCATTTCTGTATTATATTCAATGTAAATATTATTTTGTATAGAGTAAGATTATCCTCACTTGTAAAGTAACTCAACTCATTTTTAAGTGTAGGCAACCATACGTCTTCAACGGAAGTACAAGAATACCCTCACCTCAGATTATATAGGTCCCTTCCCAGTTGAACTAGAGTTCTTAACGTATATTTTTTTAAGGGCGTAGAATTAATATTCGCGTAAGCACTACCGCAACTCCTATTTCTTTTGATGGAGCAAGCTATAAGACTGTTTTTCGAGTCGTTTCACTTTAATTGATAAGACCAGAGACGCACTTCAGACAGCTAAACCAAAAATCTTAAAATTAACAGTACTGCATGCTCTTTTGCCACTTTAATTTCATACAAAAATCATATAGAAGTAAACCATTATTATTCCAGTTTATTATACTTTACTTAGTTTCGTAATTATTTTGGTAACCTACTCAGGATTACTTCCATACAAAATGTAGAGGTTCATAACTCCACTAACATTGTACGTTCAAAATTAACTGATGATAGTTATCTACACCAGGATATAAACAGGGTTGTAATGAAAATGTTTGTTAATATTTCAAGGTTTCAAGATTACAATATTTTAACACTAATTGTGGCAAAAAATTAGTTAATAAGAAAAAGAATATTAAAACGACAAAATATTTTTTAAACAAAATAGTTCATTAATTAAACAGTTTAAATAATAATACTTTAAATTTATCCTTTCAGCTATTTTTAATAACTAAATCGTATGCAACATAGACAAAGATTACGCACGATCACGATATTTCTACAGGTGGTAAAATTATAATATACTTCTTACATGAAAAAAAAATAACATTAAACACAACAAAGTCTGATAGAGCTCTTAGGATTTTAATACCAACTAATGAGTAGACCATGTTTATCATCGTTAGTTTTATATTCATCCGCAAAGCGGAAGGAGTTTACAGACTCACTTTACTACATTGAAAGATGGAATATACGTAATGTAAGTGTATGAGATGAGGACTGATGAGCATACATGAAACAGTCAAGCATAGAATAAAGGGTTTATTTTCATAACAAAATACCTGCTCTCCTATAGCAACGTATGTAGGTAATATTTATAACAATAAACAGAGCCCTGTGAGAGTTATAGTTTGTTATCGTGAAGTGTTGAGAGTCGAGTCAGCCCCTTGTCGACATAGTTGACGGTAATTTATGCAAATATGCGTGATCCTAGCAAATTATGGCAGACGTGAACACATATATAATACTGTGCAAACCGGAGCCCATAGTTATGACAGCATCAAACTATTTTAATAGGGTTTAGATGTTATCTTGTACGTTTGAATATTATATTTGCTTAGCGTGAATATTATATTTGCTTAGTGTTAATAAGCAATTGCTCGTTTGGCTGAATTCGATTAATTCCCCACTGATAGGAGCGAGCATTTCCCTGAACATAATATGAAAGGAGAACTACTCCAGTCCTACTAAAACGCCCTTAAGCGTTTTCGAAGTATACGTAATAATCAGTTATTAATGAACTATCACTTAAGTTAACGGTATATGAAAACATCGCAAAAGAAACGTGCATGCTTGGGAGTTTTCCGTGAAATTCTCGAAGATATGTGAAGATAAATCTGCACTTGGCTAGCGTGTTGGAACGTGTCCTCACTTTGATCATTCTGAAAGGAAACCCGTGCTTTATTAGTAAGATTGTGATTAGTATATCGTATTATGTATAAATATTTATTTATGTTACTATTATGTCATGTTTTAAGGTTTGGGACGAAGAGTTATCTGAGAAAGCGGCAAAGTGGGCGGAACATGGTGATTTCAGTCACAACCCTGACAAGACCATAGGTATTTAAATAGTAATTTAAACCAATTTCGAAATTTAATGACTATTCCTAACTATCAGTTGGCAAATATATATATATATATTATGAAAGTGTAAGAAACGGGCATGCAAGCCACCTGATATTAAGTGGTCACTGCAGCCCATGGACAACCATTTTAAGAGAGAGAATATTTCCGTCATACATGACTACTGTGTAGCTTTAACCATTAAGGTTGCACACGCGGAAGAAACTTAAAAAATGGAGTAACTTCTCCCGTTTTTCCAACATTTCCCTTCACTGCTCTGCTCCTATTGATTGTAGCGTGATGAAAAGTATACTATAACCAGCTCAAGAGTATGAAAAATAATTGTAAAAAGTTTCGTTAAAATCCGTCGAGTAGTTTTTGTTTCTATAACGGTTATACAGACAGACAGACAGACAGACAGACAGACAGACAAAAAATTTACTGATTGCATTTTTGACATCGGTATCGATCCCTAATCACCCCCTGATAGTTATTTTGGAAATATATTACATGTATAGAATTGACCTCTACAGATTTATTATAAGTATAGAGTGGATGTAAATATCAATGGGTTGTAGAGACCACTCCGTATCAAGCGGCCCACAAGTCCATTTGTTACTATGTAAAATAAAAAGTATGTAAATTGTATTTATTAATATCTTTATTAAACATTCATTTTATAAGTCGATAAGTCTGCCTATTGTGTACTAAGTTGTGAAATTTTGTAAATGTTTGTATCCTATTTTATGGTATGCAATAAAGTATATTCTATTCTATTCTATTTATATACAGGTTCTAAGCGCTGGGACGTAGTGGGAGAAAATATTTACTTTTCAAAGTTCACGACATGGGGCACTATGATTGATGTGGATATAGTGCCCAACATAGAAGAAGCCCTTGCTTCCTGGTTTAACGAGCATTTTGACTACGGATTCTACCCTTTTGTACTTGGTACTCAGAAGCCTATTGGACACTATACGCAGGTATTTAATATTTTTATATTGTGTAAATATATTTATGTTTGTTCTTCAAAAGTAATATAAAAAATATGTTTAATATGAATTATCGAATTTTGTATTTAGTAAGCCTCTTTCTTAGGCTCTTTTATCTCCGTCTGTGAATGTGGGAGGAGTTAATTAAGGGATTCAAAAAGTGTGGTGATGATTAGGAGGCTCTATCTGTAAAGTCGCTCGTACACGTGTACGTGTCGAGCTCGTTTGCTCCTTTTTTTAAATAAGAAATAAAATAAGTTGTCCAGAATCATACTATTAATGTTCAAAATAAGGATACATGCTACAAAATACCGTGGACGCTCAACAAAATACACGTGAAACTATATTTAAACTAACAAACATATACGTATTACATTGGTGTAATAAATATACCTTTGTTCTGTAACATACTTTGATATATATGAAATAAATGTAAACGTTAGGTGAATTTAAAAATGCTGAAAATCTATTAATCTAATCGCTTGCAGCGTTGAAAATTTAGTTGAACGAACTAAAACTCCTTACTATTTTTGTGTATTTGACATGATATTCCAATTAAAGTAATACTGAAACCAAATAAATAATAAAATAAATTATTACTATACTTATTACTATATTTATCAATAGAAATATATACAAAATTACTATCGTTTGCTGCTTTCTCTATTTTTTTCTCTTTAATAGTAAGTTAATCAAAATCTACGATTATTTTACAGCATTAAGTATTCATAGAAAATAAATCTGGTTGCTCTTATTTGCATTAAGATTTATCAAAATGCTGACACTATGTACTCATTAGAACAAACACCTTAAAGAAAGTTGGCCATATTTTAAACTACATATGGCTATTTAATTTATAGCAAGCGCCTGCGCTTGTATCTCGCAACTCTACGATAGTATTCTATAAATTTCAGATGGTGTGGGCTAACTCGAGCCGTTTGGGATGCGGCATTTCACAAAAGAAACAGAAAGGAGAAACATTTACCTTGTTTGTGTGTAACTACGGTCCCACGTACGTTTTAATTGCATCTCTTGTAATATTCATGTTCATTATGTTCTCGTAGATTTTGCATTTTTCACTTAATACCTCCAAATGAATATCGTTCCAAAAACCTCGAGGTATAAGAATAAATATATAATATTCACGACTGCAATATTATGTAATCATTGCACACATGTAAAATCACTGTAATGGTGACGAATGTAATAAGGGTTTAATTATGACTTGTACAATCTTCTGACCATTTGTCGTACCATACAAACCCAACTGTAACTTTCAACGAATTCTAACTAAAGATGAGAACATCGGTATTTAAAAACCTTTGCTCCAGCCCTAAAAATTGTAGCTAATATAACCTAGTCTATAAAATGGCCTGGCCCCCAAAAATTTTTTTTTTCAAACCTGATTGGCAAGAATAGAGACCAACTTTCATACAAAAAAACATTTTAGTTTTATAAAATTAGTATAGATAACCTGGTATAGTCCCGCACGTGTTATCTATGCAAACGAAAGTACTTAGGTTGAACCACAGAGATATAATGGTTCAACAGTAGAAAACGCTGTCCGGCGCAACGCCGAATAGCTTGTAGCATTGTGACCGCTTAATAACAAACCTGTTTTTTGCAGCGGCAATTACCTCGGACAGCTACCATACAAGCAAAGCAATTTATCGGGCCGTCTTCAGTGGATGCACGGGCAAGATGTGAAACCATACGGAAAAGCCTGCTCGTTTTAACCGCTCACTTTAATGGAGTATCCAGTGAACTGTTTAACTAATAACATTTTTTACATTTCATGTATACGCTTGCGTTTGGCTGTGATCTATTTTGACTATAAGTAGGTTTTTGCAACTGAATTGTTGTCAATATTACTGAAAATGTATTCTTTATGTTTCTGAAGCAGCAAACGAGTGGACAGTCATTATTAACATTTACATTAAATGGTCACCGTTTACCAACTGGTTACATACCAGTGCTGTATATAAGAGACCCATCTGAAGTATGCCACATACGAGTACTTATGCGTAGCTATTACTGAGAACTGAGGACTACAAAATTGTATTTTTTATGTTCAATAAAAATCTTTGAAATCTTATTATATTTTATATTATAAATTCTTTTTCAATGTGTAAAAAATTATATCCCTTTTTATGAATGATTACGTGTATCAAACTTACCTTAATCAATGGCTTATATTTGTGTATGTGTGCTGAATAGCATGTATCGTTGTTTATCCATTATTATGATATTAACCCACAAAGAAGCAATAATTTACTCTTGCCATGTTCTGTAAAAATAAATTGTCTCTATGTGTCTCTTGTACTTAATAAAATTATGTGTACCTGTTCTTATCACATGAGTGTTTTTATTTATTTTAAGAAGTATAAAGAGGCAGTTTTGTTAATGCGACAGGTTTTTTGTATTCTAAAAGTCTTTGTACCTCCAGCTGACAATCGAGCTTCTTCAGGTCATCAGTTACTGCAACCTGTAGCTGGGCTTGTGTCGATGATAAAATGCGACTAGTGATATATTTCAGTATATTTCAATACTTTTTTACTTAATAGTAAAGAAAAATACATTTTTCCTATCCTCATAGTGCACACTTTGTAATATATACCATTATATGTACATCGTGGTGGCGAATTGTTGCAAAGTAATTTTTAACAACAACTTAATAACATGGATTTCCGTGAAGTATCGCCTTATACCATTAACTATATTTCAATTTTTTTTCATTACTAGCCTAATGTATGAGAAAATACTACTAACTGCAAATTAACAAATTTGGACTCTTTCCTTTTATTTTAACTATAGGACCTTCATTCTTGTCTAATTAAAAAATGTAAACGAAAGAGAAATACACTTTATGTTTGAAAGAGTTAGTTTTCTAGCATTATAATTAGTGAAACAAACAGCTAAAATATCTCTTGACAGAGGGATAGACGAATAAATAATAAAGGGTACCCTTATTTTGTACACAAAAGAAACCGAAACCCTAAAGTCACGTTAGTCATGACATTATTCTCTAGCCCTCTTTATCCAGTAGTCTTGTATAAATGACTCTAAAATATTTTCCAAGGAATATTAATTATAATATAAGAAAGACGTTTAATATCCACACAAGTTAATATCAACAATTATTATTAACACTGTAAACAAATCAATGGAACTATTATATCTTTTTTATATCATAACGTTACGAATGAATTGCGTTTTTTAGATACTTGCCAGATAGAACCCTATAATGTGCAATCGTAGTGGTACCATCGTCATACCCAATTCTATCACACATCTTACTTGCGTTTCAATAAAAAGAAACGCTAGCTATAATAGACTTCAAGTAAGTATTTTTTATGAAGTTACATTTGTCCATGGGCATCCAAGTGACTACTTTATACCAAACGAACTACATAGCAGTTTCCTACTTATATATAAAAAATGGACATTTAATATGTAGTACTCAGGTATTTCTTGACAAATTATTAGGAAAATAAATTCTGACTGATACACACATATGCCGACATACACAAATACAAATGGTAGATTTTCTCCAATTCGAGCTTTCATCACGGCTCATTTTGAATTCGGGACACAGCATACGCAATGGACTATTAAATGCGCGTTGATATAAAAGAAAAATAAGATTTTGGAAAATAGCATCTGAATCATAAACGTGATTTTTACATCATTAGCATAAAAAGTATCACGACATGTAATAACTTATTTTTCATTTGTATTCAATTGTAAATTCGAATCCTAGACAATAACACTTGATGATATGAAAACGATAAGTGATAAGAACAAAAATCATTAGCAAAAAAACATTATTTCATTCAAAATTTATTTTTACAAACTTTTTTAACCATCACTAAATTACCACGAACTCGTGGCGTCCGAAAAACTCATCTTATCTATAAAAATGTTATTTACAAGTTCATAATAACTTAACTAAGTAAGCAAATGGAGTTGCAGCTATTTCTGACGATATAAACCATCATTGATTTTTTCATAGGTATGCTTTTTACATAGTGTTTATATAACGTGAATATTTGCGATTAGGAAAATTATCATACTCCATAACCAGATCACATTTATTACGGTACAATAATAAAAAACCATAACCATTTCAAAAAAAAAAACTTATGTCAAATATAGCAAAAATAATTTGAAACTAATATCATCGCGGAATATATACTTTTTATTAGGTACCGGATATTAACGAGTAATAATATTTTGATATTTCCAACCAGTTCCATGGTTCGTGAGTTTAAACCGTGACTACTAAACATACCTTTGGTATGAAATATTAGCAATCAAAAATCGTTAATCGTGAGTACCCAGTGCATAGTGAAAAGGTAGAAATAACTAATTCTCTACTGTTAATACAATAGTTGCACTACACCAGATAAGCCTATTTGAAACTTAATACGAGCATATAAGTTTCATTTAGCAAACATCATAAGTATGTTAAAATGGTTCTGTGTGCGATATTTTAACAAAAACATTTTTAAAGCGAATATGAATATGCAAATCGGCTCTCAATGCGGCGCCGACGCTACATCCGCCCGATAAATTCAATTTTTAAATGGCGGGTACCAGAAAAATGTTCTACATCATGCGTTTTATTGATACTTACCTACTTATCATGTTGATAAATATTATGGCTACGTTTTCCTTATGCTTGTACGAAATCGAATATATCTCTGAAATTGCTTTCTCGATAATTGTTGACGATTTATATGAAAACTTAAATTTTGATAAATAATTTCGTTAAATTGATATCACATAAAAATATTTAAAATAAAAATAGCTTCGGATTGATAAAGCCATTGTAATTCACGACCACCCTGACAAATGGCGCTAGGATGATATAATATTGAATATAAAGTGGTTTATAGTTATAAGTTCAGGTACAATAATTTCTGGTTTAATCCCAAGTTGATTATGGGCTTGGATCTCATATAAACATTGAACTCAGTCTATTGTCTAGGTATCCACTTGTGATTCAACCACTTCTTATGTGTTGAAAGTATCTTCAAAGTGGGAGAACTATAATTCGACAGTGGAGGCATCACCGCCACCCTCATAATCCGCCGTAAAGCATTACTTGCGTTTCGGTTGGAGAGGTACGGTTGCCGGCTAAACTTTGAAGCGAGGCGACCATCTTAGTCATCTCATAAATGTATTTAAATAGGTCTACCCTATCTAAGCTCAGATAGGATTTTAGTCGTATTTGTGGTTGTACGTGCATTTCTATGGGCTGCGACCAATTAACATCAGGTGGTTTGCTTGCTTGATTGCTACTCTTCTCACCTAAAAAAAGGCTTTAAAGATTATTTTAGTTATCCATGATAATAATTTCTTCACAGATTTGGAGAACATATTTTTTTATCGTACCATTTGTATACGTAAAGCAAACGCTGAGAGATTCTGTAGCGTGAATTGATTTTTAAACTCGCCTTCTGGAGTGCCTACCGGGCCTTCGTTCAACAAAACAATTCGGATCAAGACCTCGTTAAGAGTTTTATATTGTTTGTTCTCAAGTTGTATTAAGTGTGCTCATCGATTTGTGAATGAACGAATTTCTTGTCAGAAGTTAAAGTTAGTTGAAGCGAAATAATGTTGCCACTTTGTAGGAGAGACAAAGTGTCGAACGAACAGCGTTGTAGCAATTGAACCGTAGAGTTTGTAAGTTGTAATGAGAACTTAAACTTTGTCTGCTTAGTTTTGGCTTTAAAAAGAAGTAGGAAATTAAATTTAGTAAAATCAATATAGGCTAAATGCATCGAGGTATCCATTACTCAAATGGACAGAAATTGATGAAATATGAAGTTATTTATCAAATAAGTACCAGTAAGTTTTACAAAAATTAATCTTTAAGCAATAACCAAGCAAGCACCCGAATAATCTCTACTATGTTTTCCTCCTCCACAAGAGACTCCCAGTATGGGTAGTAGGAAGTAGTGTCGGCCGTCCTATACTCGTTCGTCGCTCGTCCGTTCCTTAGTAGGGACCTATTTAAATACATTTATGAGGTGACCATCAAATCGTTAAAGAGATACTGCTGCGTTCTTACGCCTCTCTAATTTTCCTGAGATTTCTGTTCCGTACATAAATGTATGGTTGCAACTGCCCATGGTAATGAGTACTTAACACCAGGTGAACTGCATGCTCATTTATTGCTTAGGTTTCATAAAATGTGTCTAAATTAATGCATTTTACTAGTTCCCCTATTACCCATATAAATCTTAATGCAAATCATAAAGCACTTTACTTGGTAAATAAACAAGTTATTTGTTTAACATAACGTTTGCAAAGTAACATTTCTTAAGTTAAAGGTTTAAAATTAAACAAACGCTGAAAATTATTTCTTTTTAGAGGAAATGCTATTGCGATCTTTCAATAAAATGGTCGCGTAGGTATTTTGGGTAGCATGTGTGTCCAAATGTATTCCTCGGTATAGATCCGTAGGAAATCCTTTGAGCGAATGAACAGCCTTTACCTTTGATGGATTCCACGTAGATCTGGGAATGTCTGGAAATGATCTGGAAATGCTTTTGCAAGCTTTGATTCAGTCGAACAAGCAAAACATTGAAAGAAAAACATCAATAAATTTATTAACAATACGATCGGTTCCACAATACTTATTCAAGTGAAGTAAAATATCCACTGGACATTCACCATATTTATTAATTATTTACTTAAAGGTAGAAATTATGTTCAAAAAGTTTAAATAAGACTCTTAATGCTCATAGGCATCATCGACCGTTGACTACTTGACCTCAGGTGTACTCTATGTCTGCTTTGTTTAAAATTTAATTTTATGATAAAACATTTTATGAACATATTTATAACATGGGTATTTTTATGTGTGAAGAGTAGCAAACGGCATGCAAACCACCTGATATTGAACCTGAAACAAATAATGTTTTACGGCGGATTATGAGGGCGGCGGTGGTACCTCTCCGGTCATTCTCCCACCTTTGAAATGATGATGTAATATATATAATATAATGAACTATTATGTAATAAATTTATAATAACCTACTGGAATTGTGTTCAATTCAGAACATTGTTTTTATATATCCGTTCAAAGGACCATGTTTCAAATAATGGTATTATACTTGTAAATAGGATTAGGTTCGCACGAGCACTGATATTGCAAGAGCAAATATGTGACATAAGTCACAGTTTATAATTCTAAGATAATAACAATATCATTTGTAGGATTACATATATATTTCAGCACTGTCGATAATAAGCCCTACAATCGGTACATCTAGTATAAATAAGCAGATAAAAGAATTATCGTAGTCTCTATATTTTCCGGCTTTGCCTATATTTAATGTAACAAAATCTGTCGCTTATCCAGAAATCTATCACAGATCCATTGACATCCCTGAGGACCAAGATAAAACACCTCGATACAACGATTATCTTTTTTTTTATATATATATTGCTCTCTGTTTCCCACTAATAAATGCTGTAAGCGAACATTAGAATTTCGCGGTGTTGTTTTCGACATTTAATAATGATGTTTCTAGCGATTAAATATGTCTAGTGGGGCGATTCGTGGCCAGTATGTAAAAGTGAATCATTTTTACCACGCCTTTTTAATCACAACACTACAGCGCTGCACTTCTGCTTTAAGTAGAAATAGGAGTAGCAGTATTTCTACCACAGACGAACGTCAAAGAGAATTTTTTTGTTCTATCATGTGTTTTTGTTTAGTACCGTGTATTTGAATGGTTTTTATCACGGTAAGTAAGTGCATCCGTTGCTGTCAATTGAATAATACTTTACGGATAACGTTAAAATATTTGCGAACTTAAACCAAGCAGGAGATATGCAATTTAAACAGAAGATAAAAAGTTATATCTTTTCATGACTGATCCAGTTTCATTATCTATATAAATTCCTTAAATATGTTGCAATCAAGTATTTTCATCCTAAAAAAATGTATTAAGTCTATTTTAGATACATTTATATATTCACGTAACCTAACCCCAACAAATAAATATATTAAAATGTCTGTTGTATACAAAATGTCTCCGAATTATATACCTCGGGATAAAATCCGCACATAATCGAGATCAAATTACTCATTCGATTGATTTATTTTATTGATAATTGTGAGAAAACATTAATCTTCTGATCTATTTTACAATAGCACAATAACGTACACTGAAGTCCTTACATAGTATTCCTTATTAAATCAAACCATTATTTCTAAGAATTCCAATCAAACCTAATAATAGTATTGGCTGGATGTTGGCAATCAGTTAATTTATGTAATATTTAAAAAAAAATACGTAGATATATAATAAAATTGTATGTCGGCGTGGCGGCGTATTGACTTCAGGAATCATTTGGTGCATAAATGGTGCTGGTGGTGCTGGATCCCTTTAGAAACGGAATTCATAACTCAACAACATCTATATTCATACATAGCTACAGTTAAGGTTTTAGAAACTTTATTTCCCATTAAGAATTTTACAATTCACTTACATG
>DWON01009477.1:0-11373 GCA_018251015.1 Phocides pigmalion okeechobee | reverse complement strand
TTGTCCATGGTCTGCAGTGACCACTTAACATCAGGTGGCCTGCATGCCCGTTTCTTACTCTTTCACAATAAAAAAAAATAAAAATAAAGGAGAATGCTCCTTCTTAGTACTGAATTATCTCTTGCGTCAAAATGAAAGTAAAGTTTCAATTTGACGCAACTCTAAACGGCGGTCCATACTTTCATGGGCATTCTACTTTTACTATAAAACGAGTACTCACGATTAATGCTTTTTAACGTGATCACGACTAAGGTTTAGCCGTGATCACGAGCCACACAACTGGTTCGAAATATCGGCAATTAAAGCGTTAATCGTGAGTACCCGTTATATAACAAAATTGCGTAAATATGCAAAAAAATAACTGAGCTTTCAGAAGCTTTCACAGGTATTATACATTTCCATTCCACGCAGTGTACACCCTAAATATTATAATAAACGCGTCTTATTTAGGTTCTGCGTACATTTGAAAGAGTAATGCGTTTGCATTTAATTTAAACTCGTTCATAATTCCCTGCGATACCTTTTTACGGCCTCCAGTGTAATTAATGAGCTTAATTGGCCGTAAATATACTTAGTAATGATCAACCTTCGTGTTCCAGCGATGGTGGAATAATATCTTGGTAATTTAAAAGCGTGGAACTTTATGTTATACTAGGTACTGCCCGCGACTTCTTTCACATTAGCTTCAAATTACAAGTTTTTCCAAATTATCTAACAGCAAAGAATTTTGCGGTTTTCGGCTACACGCAAATGTTAGCGACAGGAGTAGGCATATGCACGAGCTCAGATAGGAGTTCTGTATGATTAGAGGATTAATATGGTTTGCAATGCACGATCATTTAAACAGGGGCCCTGCGTGCTCGTTTGGTGGTAAAAAAACTAACGAAGAAACGAACGAGCGTGTGAGCATTGGAAGGAACAAATGAACGAGCGAACAAACGAACAAATAAACAAACAAACAAACGAACACACACAAAATATAAATATTCCCCTGGTATTAAATTCCGGCGCAGATTTATGTACTTAGTAACACATGTAAACCTATCAAGTGAGATATAATTAAGAGAATCAATTAAGTTAATTGAAAAATGAAAATCAAGGCAAAAAGTTAATACAATGTAGTCAGAATTTTTTGCCTTAAAAGCCTGAAATGCAGCCTACTGATAGTAATCGGATTTAAGTGTAGGGAAGGACGAGTCACAAATTAGTTTTATCGATAACGATGTTGTGCAATATCGATAGTTTTTTTTTATTAATATCCTGCTGCTTTTTTATTCCTTATCATCTCGTTCACTCTCTGGAATCTTTGCACGAGTATTTTTATTTATTACTGTTAACCAGCCATCTTGTCACCGGCGGCGTCAATCAAACGTGGGACTAATTTGTCATTTAAATTCAAATTTGAAATGTATGATTTTAAACCAATGTCTTTATGAAATATATATATGTATTTTACTATGTATAGAGTGTTCATTACATAGTACAAAATTAAAATTAAAATTATCGATAAAACAATTCGTTGCATAGTATAAAATGAAGAATTTAAAACTATCGATAAAACAACCCAAATATTGCAACGTCACTAGTCGCTAAAGAAAAAGGTAACAAAAACTGTGGCAAAGTAAAATTCCGACTAATTACTACCTCAAAAGGTACCCAAGACTTTGAATAATGCACATAATTTCGATACCTTGAAAATTTTGATGTTTGCATAATTTAAATTCAAATATTTTATTTCATCACTTAATGAACGTCAAGGGGACAATGTAAAATCAGTACATCGGCTTCGAGCGCCCTGTTGGCTACGGTTGACCGGGAGAAGAAAGCCGGCGGAAAAAGACTCGGCACTCTTTTTAAATTAGTCTTTGACAAATAAACATTACACAGTATAACTTTAGAAAGATGGTGAGCACACGAGACAGCTAATCGTGTGTGTCACAATCTTTCCACTGTCATCTGCACACAATTTCGAGTAAATAAAACTATTACATGGGAAATAGAAATAGCCCGGTGAGGTAGTCATAGATTACACTGATTGACGTAGATTGATAAATCGATCGATTGATTTACTTATTGACGCCGCCGGTAACAAGAGGGCTGGGTCATATCTCCCGCGGGTAATTGTGATTGCTATGCGGGAACGCGGCTAGCGTTCTTGGCACAACCGCGAGGACACGGACTCTCCTTAGATTATTTAGGTTAGACTTTTACTATAATTAGATTTAAGATTTTCATTATTGTAACAGTACATGTTAAAATTAATATGTACATACTATATATTGTTTCTTTTCATCTAAAATTATATAAAACGAATAATTACAACTCTTATTTCAACCACTGAAGGGTGAAATTTCCAAAAAATATTTAGTGCTTATGTAAGTATATTTCCAAAAAATATTTAGTTATTATGCTTAGTGCTTATTTACGCTATATAAAGAACCGGTTGTGCGTTGATCTCTGGGTCTGTAAGTCACTAGTCGACTTCAGGATTCTAGGCTCAGTGGTTCCGCCTTTGCGTTGATATCTGAGTCTGTGAGTCTGTTCTACTGTAGTATTCTAGGTGCAGCTGTTTCGGCTGTACGTTGATCTCTGGGTCTGTGAGTTTATTCAACTTCTGGCTTCTAGGTTCAGTGGTTGCGGCTGTGCGCAGATATCTGGGTCTGTGAGTCTATTCGACTTCAGGGTTCTCGGTTCAGTGGTTTCGGCTATGCGTTGATCTCGAGGTCTGTGAGTCTATTCGACTTTAGGATTCTCGGTTTACGGTTTTCGGTTGTGCGTTGATCTCTGAGTCTACCGTGTTTATAAATAAAATTGCCTGTTCCAAATTAATTATTTTGTTAACAAGTTGTTAGCCCCGGGCGTTAATTAAGTCATAATGACCTTAAATTCATTCGACTTGGTACCCAAAAAACTATTTCAGGCTGTAAGTAAGCAAAAATTTGCGAACTTTTTTGGAAAAAGGTAGCAAAGAAGTCTTGTAGTGTAGCGTGTAATTTTATGAAAAAATATTTTTTCAACTGTCGTCCTAGACGTGACTTTATTTCGCCTACAAGTTGGCAACCCTCATAAGATTTGACCGGCGACTAGAGACTCCTTAAGTACTATTAAGACAATTTTTGAAAAGCGGTAAATAATCGGACTTCGGAGTTCCGAAGGCTATATATTTTTGTTCAACGTTAGCCAACAGGCGTTCAAAGCCGATGTACTAACTTTACATTGTCCTTAAGCGTATGCAAATACCAAACAATGAAATAAAATATTTGAATTTGTTCATATTGTTTTATTAGCAGCTGCCCGCGACTTCGTTTATGTGGGCTTTAAATATCGCAATATTCCAGATTTTTAAATTGACATAACTTTTTTATTTATAGACCGATTGAAATGAAACGAACACAAAATTTAAGTGGAGGCTACTGTAATAGTTTGATGAACAGCACACCTAAATCGGTTAAGCCGTTTCTGAAACTAGCACACGTAAACGCACTAACAAAAAGACAAAAATTCTAACAACTATTGTTTTGGGTTCTATTGCGTTAATAAAGTCCCCTGCTAATAGTAAAATAGCGGCGGTAGTACCTCCCCTGTCGAAAAATACTTCTCCTACCTATAATGTAAACTAATATTATTTATTTTGTTTCATGTTCACGCGAGCAGCAAAAGCAGACGGAATCGGTAAGTATAATGACTTTTCTTTTTTAAGGCTTTTACTATTAAGATGGAGTTCCTTTGTGTGAGAAAAGCAATAGACACATGCAGACCGTCTGATATGACGTAGTCGCTGCAGCCCATGGACATAAACGTACAGGACTAAGGTTTATTTATTTATTCATTTATTTATTTATTGACGCACCAACAGCATGCAAACAACACATTACAAAGAATATATTTCTATACAAATATTCTAATAATATGCATGCCAATTATAGGTGTGTACATCGCTCTCCATAAAAGAAATATTAGTTTTGTTAATTCAAACGAATTACAATACAGGGCAGGTCACGAGCAGAAGTTGTTTACTGTGTAACGGGTGCTCATGATTATCGACTTAAATTGCGGATATTTTTATCCAATTACATGACTCGTGGTCACTGTTAACGCCGTGGCGGGGCAAACTACAGATGCAAGTGATGGATTAATCTATGTACTTTACGTCTAGTTCGTTTTTCTTTTATGCGTTCTATAACACGACATAACACTAAATTTATTTTTAGACACTGAACTTTACACTATTTGTGATTTACATAAACTCGCCACCGTGACCATGGGCTACACAACTGGTCCAAAATATTGGCAATTACCGGAAATATCGGTAATTAAAAAAAAAAACATTAATTGTAAGCACCGGTTACATGTTAAAAAATATTTATTTGATGCGGACAAACGATTGTGACGAAATTATTACACTTCCGTTTTAGCCGAACAGATAATCATGACGAAGTTTATAAAGTTTCATTTTTAAACATTTTTCTATCAAATCAAAAATATATAATACTAGGGAACCACGTCGGCTTTGCGCGGGTGCATTTAAGACATCACAGTAAAATACTCGAAATTATCGAGTTTCTCCGCTATAATATGCATGTGCTATTCATATAAACCTTCCCCTTAAACAACTCTGTCTATCGATGAAAAGTGCATTAAAATCCGTTGCGTAGTTTGAAAGATCTAAGCGTATAGACGGCGGAAGCGACTTTGTATTATACTTAAAGATAAATATAAACATACCTACTATATTACAGTTACACGTGCATGAGTCAAGCAATAAATTCTCTACGAGCTTTTAAATAAATTTTCAAGCATTTTCGTTAAAAGTTGAAGGAAAAGCTCTCAAACATTTTGTTTAACACCGAAAGCGCAAGACGCTTACATTTCCTACTTATTTTTGTTGCATGCTTAAATACTGTCTTCAGGAAAATGTATTTTAGTAAGCCTCCTGCACGACCGCAGGCGATAGACGTACAACATTCATACTGCCTGCTAAAGCTATGTTTAGAACACGACACACTTCACTTCACTTCCTAAGTATAGGCTTCACAAAACAAGCCTTTCATTTAACATATCTGTAAAATTTTATTATCAATTTCCTGATACCATTACATCCCTGCCTTTACATAAATAAAAAAACAGTGAAACAAAAAGGACATACGAGAGCGTAAAGAACTGTAAAACAAGATGGAAGGGTACGAGTTAAAGCATAATAAGATATGTCAATGATAAGAAAGCCTGGGACTGAATCTGCCTGATCGGGTTATTTCCATTACCCATGTAATGTCATGTAATAGTTTTATTTACTCGAAATTTTGTGCAAATGATAGTGGAAAGATTCTGACACACGATTAGCTATATTATGTGCTTAACATCTTTTAAAGTTATACTGTTCTAGCGAGCCGGTCCAGCTTCGCTCGGGTCATAGAGTTTATATTTACTTACATTATTTTTCTGTCAGACAAGAATTCAGTTTTAATACATTATTTAGTTACAAAAACTAACAATTAGAAACGTCTATTACGAACAACGACTGAATTACTACATTGAATTTAACTATTTTCTCGCCCAATTTACATAAAATACTTGGCTTATGATGCATCAAAACCTTCCTAAGGAATCATTCTACCTGTTGTTGAAAATTGTGAATGCGTCCAATACATTTTTATTTTATCATGAATAGACAGAAAGACAGACGCGACGGGGACTTATTCATAGATGTATTGCTACTCCCAAGAACTGAGATCGTCCCCTCGCTTCAAAGTTAAACCGGCTATTGGAGCTCTTCGACCAAAACGCAAGACTATACTAACTAGACTAACTATTTTCTTTTTTTGACTTAAATTTATTTGAAATTGGTTTGTTTAGTTCAAACTCCAGCTATCGTACAATACCCTTATTACGTACAAAACTTGGCAGAGAAAGCAATCCGGATCTTCATAAATAAACATGAGTTGTTTCACGTTTAAGTATTAAGATAAGTGATTAAGGCTAAACAGGATACAGTAGTAATAGAAACATATTACGCTTGTTTTACGATCTGTAAAGTTAAGCAACGTCGATCGAGGTCTAAGTTTGGATGGGTGACCACCAGTGGTTGAATGTAGGCTTAGGCAATGGGAAGCAGTCGTTAAACCGTGTCAATGGCCTGAAACGTTTGTTGTTGTACGTGGATGTCAATAGGCTGCGACTACTTACCATCAACTGGTTTGCATGGTCGTTTGCTACTCTTCTCACATAAAAAATATGGCGAAACTGCGGAGTCAGGTGGCAATTGAAAGATGTTGATCGTGAGTACGCGTTTATTAGTTTAAAAGTTTTAATGTTCCTTTTTAATAATCAATGGGGCTATAGAAGTTTTTATTTATATCGTTGAATTTACGAAAATAATGAATTAGAGGTCAATTTCGACTATTGAGCGACAGAATATAAATTATATAGATGAATTTATCGCATTTATTGATGCTTTCTGCTTAACAAAACCATTCTTAATCTTACACCTTTAACAATAAAGCCTGCGACAAAGCTAAATAAATGTAAGACGTTTCCAGAAAATACTTGTACTGAATAAACAAGGTAATACAGCCTCTGAATTACTCCCAGAACCACACCCCAAGGCCGGAGACAAATGAATTTCGTTCATCACAAAAGACATACACGGCCATTACAATAAACGCCCGAAAGCTGTTATTTTCTATGCATATCTAATTTGAAATCTACAATTCAAATACTTGAGTGTAAACTTTGAGATACAGCCTTGCTGGAAGCGCTCAAAGACGCGAGCTTTAGTTTCGAAGGTTATGTCAATATTACAGATATCTTGTTCGATAATTTGGTCAAAGTTACCTTCTAGGTATTGAGATTCTATTGATTGTGCCGCTCGAAATGTTCTACCTGATACTGTGAAAGACGTCCCAATATTGCAGGTTGTAGGGATGTAGCTGGAAACCTTACGCTTTGGGGGATGTAATTAAACAACCTTTGTTTGTGTTTTATCAATAACTTGTACTACAAAATTTCTTAAGAAATAGTTTCCATTCAAAGCAGATTCTTTACACATTTTAAGCACATTTTTCAAATATTTTGCAACTATGACAAAATCAAATGGCATTTATTCAAAGTATTCAAAAAACACTATTCGAATTAATTCTACGTGTCGTTAATAAATAGCATTACTGTAAAATTGTTACTTTTTTCTCTTTTATTAGCTAAATAGCATATATGTGACGTAATATAAATTTGATACAATTTATTTTGTACGGGTCCACATTAGTGGCATTTTAAGAAGTTACGCTTACGTCACGTGGGCAATGCAACACGCTCAATCTTTTTCGTTATTTTTCTTTACATGTATTTCGAACGACGATTTAATAACATATTGTATTTAACTATTTAATTTTTCGAGAAATTTACAAAAAAACTTAACTTAAGTAAAATCTTCCTCAATTGGGACAAAATTCGTCCAGTATTTTTTGAGCTTTTTGCGAACAGACAGACAGATGCAACGGGGGATTTTGTTTTATAATATTTAGAGATAGATATATTAGTATTCATTTCATAACATCAGTTGGTGCATCGAAAAAGATAGGACGAAACAAGACTGCAGAGAGTTCTAGAAGTTACTTGGTACAAAAGTATCCTGGCCTCGAAGACAATAGAATAGGATATCTTCAACTCCATTTAAAGCGAGCTCAACAGGAGCCTATGGAAAATAATTTTAAAAGTTAATTGGTACAAAACTGTTTTAGTCTTAATGATAACTGGATGGGAGAGCTACAGCTCTATTTTAAATCTGGACGAGCCTGGGCGGGGCCAACACTATAATGCTGCGGAAAATTACCAAACCGTTTACATGGTCTCATAAAAATATGCTTAGAGGAAAAAGGGAGCTTAGATGAACACCGTGAGGTTACAGCTTTTTGACGCGCTATCTGACTTTAAACAAACGTCACTGACAGCTGTCAGCTGTCAACTCACTTTTGGATATTGCATATCGTTAAAAAGTTTTATACACTTAAAATACTTAAAAATACGCACATGACTCTTCCATACAAACTTTAGGTCTTTTCCTCAACTCGATAAGACTGACGATCCAAGATCGTCGAAACCCTCCGGCGGGTGGAATTAAAATTTTACGGCCACACAACTTCAGGAGACTCGATCGTTAGCCTTATTATGCGGCAACTTTGATCGTTTAGCGATTGTCATATTATTTCCTTACCTTCATTTTGCATGAGCGATTCTTTTATAAGTATAAGCTTTTAATAATAAGACTAACAGACTGCCGGCAGTTCGGTGCCAATCAGCATCCGTTTTAATCCTTATACTAAGAAATTATCTTAAGATCTGAGTCTGTGGCGTGTATGGAACACATTTACAGGTGGCCGATCAGACACGGGATAGGGAAACTGTTAGTCAGTGGGACCCAAAATCATTAAGGCATTGTGTTCAACTCCCATTTTTATGTTTTTATCTCTAGATATTATAAAACAAACTCCCTCGTCGCGTCTGTCTGTCTATTCATGATAAACTTAAAAAGTACTGGACGGATTTTCTCTCAGTTTTCAATAACAGGTACTGATTCCTGGGGAAAGTTTTGGTGTATAATAAGTTTTTTTTGTTAATTAAGCGAGAAATTAAATAGTTAAAGTCAGTATAGTAATTCAGTCGTCGTTCGACGTCTCTAATAGATAGATTTATCGAATTGTTAGTTTTTGCAACTAGGTACGGACTGGATGCATGTATGAAAGAAAAATAATGTAAGTAAATATAAACTCAGAAATTACCCGAGCGAAGCCGGGTCGCTAGTATTCTATACTTGCGTGTATAAACTTACTGCGATATACCGTTTAATGTGTATACCACCACTGACAGATGTAAAAAGAGTGTCGATGAAGTATTTTTTTTCCCCTGACTTTTTTCTCACCGTCAACCTATAGTCTTTGATTTTACCTTTTAACTATGACATTAATTCAGGCATAATTCATTTGACTTGAAAGATTCTGAGAAACATTAGTGAAGATTTTAAAATTTGTAATGATCGCTTGTAATTTTAAAACATATTTATATTGTCCATCAGGAGGACACAACGTTTGAAACAACATCGAACCTGACATTCTCGGCAACGCGCTTCGAGAACGGAAGGAAGTTCATCTGCCAAGCAGTCAACGAAGTCATGATTCAGAACAAGGATCATCCAATCCACGCAAGCAGAGACCTTGAAGTTTGGTGTAAGTGTATCTTTTTTATATAAACTAAAGTATACATATATCGCATGTTGAATGGAATACTGACTCATTAGCAGATAGATCAAAACAGAACCCAGCATCTGTGATATTCGATGTAGCCAATATTGATGGATTTTGTTTTATTCCTAGATCCACCAATCGTCCACGTCGGGCCGCCAAACATCACAGTAATCGAGGGAACGAAGATTCTTCTCAAAAGCGAATATGAAAGTAATCCATCATCGCTAAACGACGTTATATGGTAAGTACTATAAGACTTTTACTATTAAGATCTGCTTTAAACATTTATGCGTAGTCGTTTATTCATTTTGTAATTTATAAAATATGAACATAAACAAAAATATAAAGGAACAGATTTTTTTTAATATATGCACTGTGGAGTCACGTCAGTTTGACCCACTCAGAGTGGTCGAGCGCCATTGGTGGAGTCGCGGATGTGAGAGTGTTCCCGTGACTACGCTCTACAGTAAAGCGGGGGAACACTCGTCAGGTTTTGATTCGGTTATAGTCCGACATAACCTTCCGTTGGTCCAATGTCAGAAGGTACCTATTACGCTCTCATAATCCGCCGTAAAGCATTACTTGTGTTTCGATTGGAGAGGTACGGTTAACGGCTACACTTTGAAGCAAGGCGACCATCTTAGTCCTGAGGGGTAGCAACGTATGTACGTGGTCATACGTGGATGTCTATGGGCTGCTACTTAACATCGGGTGGTTTTCAAGCTCGTTTGTTACTCTTCCCAAATAAAAAGCACAGTAATTTATTTATTTGACTTTGTTTTTCTTGTGTTGTGTTTATTTTTTATCTCTTTTATTGCTGAGTTGCGTATGCTCGTGAGTGCCGTATTTAAATTATTATTCCTTCTAATGGGTCTTCTAGTATAATAGACCCAAAACTACAAATTATTATAGGCTTTATTAATATTCAACTGTTGAAAGTTTGGGATTTCGTTTTATCTGAGGGTTAAAAAATATTTGAAAAAAAAATGGTTGGTAGGTTGAATCTCGATAACAGCGCCACCTACCAGACCAATATATGGTTAACAATCATCTAATAAATACCGTAATAAGTAGGCTTTTCATTCAATGTCATGCCAAAACGACAGTTATTTTGGATTCACACAGGCATTTCAATTATATTTATTTGCTAGAAAGATTTTCTAACTTGATGCAAACACGTATTGTTATGGAAAATCACAAAAATGATCCCGAAACCAGAATAAAGCATCCTATTTTCCGGGTGTTTGGATAATAATTGGCACCGTTATTGCTTGTCACTTTATAACCGAGAGCGGTACATTCTTCCATGTAATAACCATATTCTTCAAGAAATTTAATAGCTCCACTCACTGGAAGTACAATTTCATGGCCAAATTCTCGTGAAGCAAATTTGAATTATTTCATTACAAGACATATAATATGATGCAATTTATCAGAGTTGGTCTATATTTCACTGAGATCCAACCACAGTGAAGGAACAGGAAGGTATCACAGTCGCCCTCTTAAATCCGGTTTGAAGCGATTCTGATAATTCGGTCGATTCTAATAAGAGATGCGGTTATAGTCCTTTCTAAGGACATGTAGATCTTAGTTCTTAAGAGTGGCACGTATCTGCATACGAATTCAGGCAGGACTTCTGTCCTGTTTGTAAGATAGTTGTATCTAAGTGCTGCAGCAATTACTTAACAATAGGTGGCCAACGTACTCGTTTGAATGATACCAGAAAACAAATCTGCTGCCCTAAACTCACCAGAAGGAACTATTCTTCCTCCAATCCTAGGTATCGAAATGGAGAACGGGTTCAAGTGAACGACACGAGCCACTACGAAGGCGGAACCACGGACCAGCATTCCCTCATCATCCTGGACGCGAGAGGAGAGGACATGGGAAACTATACAGTACTCCTTGCCAACCACGTTGGGAACGGCACAGCTGAAGAGAGAATTGATGTCAATGTTCTTTGTAAGTATTGTAGAACCTCACACGTATGATTTAGACTAATATTATCGCGGAATTTATATACTATATACTTAAATCAGATCAAATCAAAATCTTCTTTATTGTAAATACCAGAACATATCACAAATCTATCAGAAAAGAAGTTTAAATTAGTTATTAAACAAACATTGTGTAAAAAGGC
>DWON01009476.1:0-11374 GCA_018251015.1 Phocides pigmalion okeechobee | reverse complement strand
CGTTCCTACTCTTGAGGACTAAGATGGTCGCCTCCAATAATGTGTATCCGGCAACCACACGTCCCCAACCGAAACACTATACACGAAGAACATGTTGCTTTGCGACGTATTATGAGGGTGGCGGTGGTACCGCCCCGGGCGGCTCTAACGGCTCGATCACCTTTAATAATAATAAAAATAATATGTAGTGAAACAAGTGCTTGTTACTGTAATGTCGTGAAATCCGATAGTCTCGGATACGCAGCGACGAGGACCATATGTATGTAGTGTACATATTTTATTCAAATATATTGTAATACATTGATATAAATGTGTTGAGACAGGTTACGAATATGCATTCGCTTCGGATGAAATTTCCGACGAGCACATCACACTTGAGCGCTGTCAAGATGCAATTCCAATTTATCTTTAAATATGAATATAGTCAAATTACCTACTTCAATTTAACTTTCATGGAATATAAATAGCCGATAACCACGTTGAAAGTGACACATGACAATGATGCATAATCAAATATTTTGAGTGGTGGGTATTACGCGCATTTTGTGAAATATATTTGGACAATACATTAATGTAAAATACAGACATAACTAAGCTACGCATTTCCTTGAGATTGAATTCTCCCTAATTCTAATGTTCGAAGCGCAAATCAAAATAATTATCAATAGTAAAATTCTACATTAGAAACAATTTCTCACAGTGAAACAATGAGAAAAGAATGAGAGAGAAGACTAATGAGAAAAAACGGATTGTTGGGAAACAAATGCCTATTAAGAAAATATTGTCTATACATATTTATATACATTTGTTTTCCATAAATTGCAGCAAAACAGCTTATTAATTAGAATCCATTATTTGTAACTACTGAGTAGTATTTTATCATTCAAATTTTATAAGTTATTTAATTGTTAACTGTTTATACAATAAGACGTTATTACAACTGTTTTTAAGAACAGTAGAAACATTGCCTATTGCGAAACAATTGCCTATAGCGATAATATCGTCGTGGACACCGACAGTCGCACACTACGCCGCTTCAGTCGCCGTACGAGAGGTATAGCGCGTATTTCATTTGGATTTATTTTAATTGGTCATAAAAAGCAGACGCCGATGGTTGTTGGGGAGCGCCGATGGAAAAATTGCGATTTCGTTCGCAGCGAGATACAATAACGTTGATACAATGCGAATGGAAGCCATCGAGTTTGTCACCGATGATGAATGGCATTACTGTTGGTGCTGGCTTTATGATTTTCATGATAGTGAATAAATGAAAAGCGACTTATCTCGTATTGTTCGCACAAAAACCAAATTGAATGAATAGGTATCGCTTTCTACAATCAAAAATCCCACAGTATTTTTCGACTTGTACTGTTGGTGCTGGTACACAGAAATTTCAGTGTGATTCCTGACTAGTTGGATATGCATCAAAAGCGTCTTCAAAAGTGCAGAAACGTTCTCAATTCCTCTGAATGTTTTTTTTATGCAACAGAAGGAACGATGAATGAAGTCGCCTGATACGTGGTTGCATCGACCACGTATCAGGTGACTCCATTCATTGAATTAAAGCTTCATTTTAAACCTTAAACAGAATTGAATTCAGATATCATAAGTCCGTTACTACTCTTGAGGACGAAGATGGTCGTTTCGCGTCTGAGTGCATTCGACAACAAAATTTTTCCAATCGAAACACAAGAATTGCTTCACGGAATACTATGAGAATCTGTGGAAGTTTCTATACATTATAGCTGAAATATCTTTTCTGGACTGGATCTACCCTCTCCACAACTAGAATTAGCCTAGAAATGACCGCAAAATCTGCTCGAAAAACAATTGAAGTAAAAACTTTGTTTAAAGTCACTCAATAACGAGGAGGTTAAAGCAGAAAAATTCAAACCCACACTAAAAATAAACCTCCAGTATGGTCCAAGAAAAACCGTGATCACCAAAACCCGACAGCGCCTATATACCTACAAACGTTCACCCATCCAATTCAAAACCAAGCGTAACGTTATTTAATTTTGTCGATTACTTACAATCAACAAGTAAAGCTGTACCCCCTTCCAATATTAACAGCTTCTCTAATGTCCTAATCTGTATAAATATTTACGTTTCTAATAGGTATAGTATACTATACTTGTATCAAATACTAAATGCTCCGAGCGACCTGTTGGACCGTGTAGCTCCATCTCATTCACAGTTCGATATTAATATCGCTATAACTGGGACCGTCTCTCGCTTCGGGTGATATTTGCGATCTCCATAACCCGTTTGTGACGCTTGATCGTGTCCGTTTATGACGTCTTGTGTTATGACGTCGGTTATGTTAAACTATTGAAACAGTTCATACGTCTCTCCGTGCAATATTGAGATATGTAGAACATAATATTCTTATATATGTTGCTCTTACAGATTCCTGGAAATGTAGGTTGTGGAAATGAAGATCTGGCTTTTCAAGCTGGTTTTTATAGCTCTTGCAGCATGTTTACAAAGGACGTTACAACTTAGTCTTGAAGCGTTTTATCAAATTTGTGATAACTTTCAAGATTCCTTGATCTTTTGTATTTTAAGTTGGCTCTAGATCCATTAACCATCAATTGTTGCTGCACTGCTGGAAACGAATTTTACGCTCGCTAGGTTAACCAAGTGTAGATTCACCATTAAAGCTTGTCATAAATATTTTTTATACGCATATAACTTCAAAAAAATCAGAAGTGCCCAAGTTCAAACCGTGAATACGCGCCATGAACAGCACCACTACGTCTAAGTCTATCAAGGCTGCTGCAATTCCGCTTTTCCAATTTAGAATGGGAACTATCCTAATTTAATTAAATTAATACGTAGACGTCGCAATATACCACAAGTAGGCACTTAAATATACTAACGTACATACTGAAGTTTTATAGTTCCGTACCTAATTGGCGGAAATAGAAACGATTATAATTTGTTCATGAGCATTTATCTCTCCATCTGTTAGCCCCTTTGTCTGTCTGTCCATCTGTCAGTCTTTCTGTCTGATAAGCTGTTCGTATGCGACAGCCATTTTACTTGGAGACAATTAGTACTGTACAGACGAAATTTAAAATATAAATATGCTTTGTAAAACACTATAGAGTGGGCCATTTCATTCACGTAACTATTGATTAAGAAACAGCCGTCTAAAAAATATTATTAAATTTTATATTTGTGAAATTTGCTTTTAAAGTCACAGAATAATTTCTTTGCACTTTAAATTTCGAAAAAAATATATATAGTAGTACAAAGTGAAAAACAATACAACAAAAGTTTTGTTTTATACGATGTTATGTAGTTTTTGAGATATAGAATACTATCCGACCCCCACCCCCTTTGCAGGGCATAAAATATAGCGGGCGGAATTTCGTAAAAAACGTTCTTGGCTGATCATTACACCACGTGACGAATATTTCTACCAAATTGCATATCAATCGGCCTTATAGTTCCAGAGATATCGTCACGAGTGAGTTCAAAAACGGGATCTCCTATATATGTATGTAATATTTTTGATCGATTTTCTTCAACTACGGAATCTCACTGTGCGTGGTTCGCACGCACTACGCATCTTTTTTATCTATAGACAACTGTCTCGCAATCCGGTTCGCGTGTAGGGAGTGAGCGCAATTACCGGCATACGAGACAATCTGTTTAATGTAAGCCCCGAGGATATGAACACGCTAGAGGATTTAGTGCAGTCGAGTGTCCGTGATGGCGGCGTGATGAAAGGCGTGTCATTAAATGGATTGCCTCTATCCTCCCCCGCTAGCGAGGGACGACTTGTATCGAGCACCCTTCGCGAGAAACGACTGTCTATTCGTAGGTTGCGTGTCTCAAAGGGGACGACTAAAACCCTGAATAAATTCGCACTCTCATCTAGTTAAAATGTTCATTTTCCTAACTTTAATTAGTGTAACGCGTGTGTTGATGTGGCAGTTAAGATCCACCACCAGACCTGGTCATAGCCATGCCATCTGTTCCCCCCTCCCTCCGCCAGTCTGCCAAGACTGGAAGGGGACGCAGCCAATATAAGCCAACCAGCCATTGATTTGCGTGTGATTCGTCGTGAATAAATTACAGAGTGAAACTCTTCCCGAAATGGGTAAGCGTGAAAGTTTGGCTAAAAAAACCCACCTGTGACGTTACTTAAACCATTAGAAGCAATGTTAGTCTGGTGCTTAAGATTCCAGCCCCTCACCCAAGGATGCGAGGATCCAATCACTGGCAAGCATCTCTGATATTCCTAGTTATTTATATGAAGTATGAGAAATTATATATCACTTGGTTTAAATGTGAATCAAAACATAGTGAGAAAATCTAGATCCTAGAGAGTTCTTTATAAAATTCTCAAAGGTATGTGAAGTCTACAAATTATATTCGCATTTAGCCAACAAGAATGAGAGACGATCTCATTCTGAAGACAGACCCTTTCCCAGCATTGGGATAGAAATGGACTGATATCATTAAGTGACACCTCTATCTACAATGGTAACTACCGTCAAATCGCTAGCGTACGCTACGTTCTCCCTACGAGAAAAGAAGTGAAGAGAAAAACTTCACCTGAATTCAATTCTTTGTCTTTAACCATGTACCCATGATTAACATTTTACTATATAGTAGCACTCACGATAAGTAAAAAGTTCAGTGCGTAAAAATATAGTGTCGCGTGTCGAAAGTAAAAACGAACTAGACGTAGGGCAGATAGATTAATGTACCACTTGCACCTGTCAACAGTTTCACCCTTCCACCGGAGTTTACGTGTGACCACGTGCCATGTAACTGGTTCGATATATCGGCAATTAAAAAATGTTAATGTTAACCCGTTACACAGTAAAATGTTTGACACGCATTAACAGTTCCTATAACCATTACAAAATATAACTCGAAAAGATGTAAAAACTCTATACTCATGCATGAAAACTATTTAAAAATTCATACCTTTTATAATCTATTTAAGGACTCGTTAATTATTAATTATCATAAATAATGCAATTTCATTGGTTCTACGAATGGTATTATATGTATAATAATGACTGTTCAGTTAATCGTCATATAAACAGTTAAACTATTTTTTGTTGTATTAACGTGAAGTATGAAGCACGATTTAATAGTTAACATTTTTATGTGAGAAGAGTAGCAAACGAGCATGCAACCCAGCCGATGGTAAGTAGTCGCTACCTATAGACATCCATGTACAATCACAAAAATGACTGAAATCCTACCTGAGCTCGAACATATATGCGGTGTTACTCCTAAGGACTAAGATGGTCGCCTCGCTTTAAAGTATAGCCGGCAACCGCACCTCTCCAACCGAAACACAAGTAATGCTTTACGGCGGATTTTGAGGGCGACGATGGTAGCTCCCCGGTCGAACTTTAGTTTTCCCACCTTTGCCGTAATTAGTTTTTGGCCTCGGCTTCGCTCTCACAGAAGTCTTTAGTGTGCAACATTCCATTAAATCATACCGTTCTACTGCATACCCACTACGTATATTAGCAACTTTATAATAGAAAATTAAAAAATTGCCAGGAGTCTTAAAGAGTCTTATATTAAAATTTTCTTTCTTAGTACTCACGTAGGGTGTATAAAAAGAAAAATCCAGGATTCAAGGTTCAGCTGTTACAGTTGTGCGTTGATCAAAGTCAACCTTCCCATTTTGTACATATAGATTATAATTGCAAAACAGTCTTGTTTGCGTCTACAAAAAAACTAAAATATTGAATACTTTATTTCAATTAATCCCGCTTGAATGAACATGGCGACCGTATTTTGTAAAATTACTAGCGATCCAACCCAGCTTCGCTCGGGTAATTGAGTTTATATTTCCTTCATACATTCAGTCATTACCTAGCTGCAATAACTAACAATTAGAAACATCCATTCCGAACGACGACTAAATAAATATATTGAATTTAACTGTTCAATTTCTCGCCCAATTTACAAAAATATTAAGTTTTTATGCACCAAAACCTTCCTCAAGAATCACTCCACCTATTGTTGAAAACTGAGAAAATCCATGAACAGACAGACAGACGCGACGGTGGTTTGTTTCATTATATTTAGAGAAGTAGATAAATAGACGTAAGTCCACAGCCATCTATACCCATCCTTAACAATCAAAGCGAAGTCGATAAATAAAAAATGGATTTAAATATTACGGAGTTGCATCAATCGAAGTAGTTTTTTATTTAAACGTCGTAAGGTCTCTAAGTTTGGCGGAAGTAAAGTTCACCTGACCTTCGTTATCCGATTCAAACGGCATAAAATACGCTTTACATTTAAATTAGGTAAAATTATACAAAAGAGCGGAGTATTGTGACACGATCGCATTTGGGAATCTATATAATAATAAGTTAATACGAAACTTTACTCCACTTTCTTAATATATTGCGCGTATGGATGAGTATTAGAAAATACATAATTAAAGTTTAAGTGAAAAACAGAAAACTAAAAATATCTAATGTAAAGTATTACAAATAAATTCAAATTTTATTAAATATAGCGTTCCTTGTTTAAGTTTATATTGTCAATGGTAAATATGATCAAACAGTCCCACAGAGTGAAAATTGTCGCTAAAAAAAATTAAATGTCACATTGACTGCACGAGTTTTATAATATACCGGGTACTCACGATTAACATTTTTAAATCCCGATATTAAAACGTGAAAAGCGTAAATCTTCAGTACCCGTTACATAATAAAATGATTCCGAAATTCCGCGATGATATTAGTTCAAAATGACTTTATGAGGTTGCAATTGCGAGTTTTGTGCGTTTCTAAATGTACCTTTCTCAATAATCGAAGGACTCAAAAAGTGTTGAAACGGGCATGCAGGCCACCTGTTGTTAAGTGGTCACTGCAGCCAGTCTAAATCGGTGCAGGTAAACAGTGACAAATTTAAGGTGATAATTTACAAAAGTGGCTCAAAATATAAAGTCTTATCGCGTGCACTCGTTACATAACAGACAAGACAAACATTTTAAAAACTTATAAACTTTGGTATCGTGCAAATAAGCTCAGTAAAAGCTTTTTAAGCTTAGAGACAGCTTTGAAACTACAGACGCTCCCATTTTATTTGTATGCAAAGGACTTATAATGAAATATAGTTAAATTTATTTTTAAGTAAACACTTCATTTACATCATTACTATAAAAAGAGTGTGCTACGTTTGTAAATATATTTATTGTAAAAGTTTGTCATAAGGATTAGTGTAATGACTCAGTGAATTCTACCATTATTTAAAATTTCTATCTGTTCGTCTATGTGCTTATAATCTGCCTTTATGTTCTTGTTTAACCCAAGAATGGCTTGACTGAAAATATACTGATAAAAGTTGGTAAGATTTGCTTGTTTCCAAATTATGATATACAGTAGTACAAAAATATAGATGGGACGCATATATAAATATATAGGGGGCGCTACGGGCATCACAAGCGATACTGCAGAGCATTAACCAAATATAAAGTTATCGACTTTTCAATTAAACTACTATTGCTAGCACAATCTAGTATTACTATTATAATAGCAATTATAATGCTAAATGACAATAAAAAGAGCTAGGACAGTCTATTGATATAGAGAGTGGTCCGTTTACCGCGACGCATCCGAATATAATGCGTAACGAGCTAGAGCTACCGTCCCTTTTTATAAGTTTAGGTAAAACGAAATTGGCAGGTCGGGCAATCAGGTGATGTCGTCAGATTCGATGACAACATTTTTTTCCAAACTACCTCATTTTTAGCGTAACTATCCTATTTTTCTTGAGAGCGACAACAGTGAGATTTCCCATTGACATTTGTCCGTGGGACAATAGATTACAAATTTAAAAGAGGTATACAGTAAAATAATTTGGTTGATTTAACTAATAAGAAGCTATGTATGATTTAAAAATATATTGCGAATTTAAATTCAAATTCAAATACTTTATTTCATTGTAAGGTACATCCACTTAACGAATGTCAAGGGTACAATGTAAAATCAGTACAACGGCTTTGAGTGCCCTGTTAGCTAAGGTTGACCGGGAGAAAAATACATACGAGCATAATACAAAATGTGTACAAAATGTTCATTACGATAGAATTGAAAAAAGTGCATCGAATTGAGCGAATAACATTTAGTAGACGATATAATCGCATTGCCTAAACGATAGTCGGGTTGTGTAGACAGACGGTTACTGGTAACGGCAGAAAGTACCCGTGGGCCGAATACGGTCGCAAATTGATTTCGTCTAGCTCTCGGCTCTTGGCAAAGCATTCTCAATAATCTATCTCTTACACTTTTAATCTAGTTTAAACAATCACACAGTTAAATAGTCAAATCGTTAACGAAACTCTTAAACACGTGTTTATTATTTATCGTTAAGTAATTCGTAAGTCAACGTAACGTAAGCCATCGTAAGTCAACTATATGCTTTTGTCATCTAAAGCATACTGCAAGGCAAGCAATGATAGTCCGGGATTCGAATCCCTTGCACGCACATTTAATTTGTTTAAGTTATGTGTTCGTTGTGTTCTCCGTAGAGACTTCAAAAATCTTTAAGAGAGCTCTCAAAGGAGTGTGAAGTCTACCAACCCGCACTCCATCAACAAGAGCTGCAAAGAGGGTTCTCCTTAATTTCCGGCGATGCATTGGCGATGGTAACTGATTCCTATCAGGTAAGCCGTCTACCTTTTCGTTGGGCTAATTGATAAAAAAAGCAGTGACCCGTGAGAGTGGGTTTCATGATAATTATATAGTAAATGAACTATTACGTACGTATTATATAAAGCATTAACTCCAAAGTATAACACGGACAAAACTTGTTAAATAAACCGGCTTTCCACGCGTACTGGGTCACCTTGACAATCGTGACACGTGTACACTGTGTGTGTAATGTAAATAAACACCTAGTTTTTGCATCATATATTTCATACTAACTATATTCTAAACATTCAAATTAGAATTACGTATTCAGAGGGTCGACGTGAACCTATTTCTAAATCTACGATGTGTTTTCAGAACTTTACTTTATTATAGTCAAAAAATTTTTTGGGAAGGAGCCTTTTAAATACGATCAAACACTTGATTTCTCAATATGACACCAACCAAACTTTTACGTAAATAAAATATGTACGTATGTTTCAACTACCTCAATATTTCAAGGGGCGTTCGAGTCGCAACAGATTGACGTGTCCACTTCGGTACGTATTTTTATTACTTTTGGAAAAATACTCGCTCACTGTTTAACGGACCGAAGTAATGCCATACAACGATAAAAAAATCAGCTTTACTGATCACATGTAAAATTATTTTTAGGTCTCAAAATTCCCCATCGTGAATAAATCTCAACAAAATATGAGGGAAGTGATGAAACTGTCGACGATTGCACTCTAAACGGTTATCGATTATCCAAAGAAAAAATGTGTATTTAACACAGACTTAGCATATAAAATCATGCGGGAAAGAAAATAAGAATTACGGCCAACCTCAACCAAATGGGATTAGGTGCATTTAAAGAAGAACAATTAATAATAAAACAGTATATTAAATATTTATTGTACATATAAACATAGTAAAGAATACAGCAACAACAAAGGAACATATAGTAAAGAACTAAAAAATTGTTAACGATCTGAGCACGAATGTCTTGTTACTTCTTACACTACAATATATAATTAATATATCGAACTGTCTAATTGAAGTAATGCAATTGGACTGTGTGAAAGACACGTAATTACCCTAAATTAGAAATCCGATTACAATACCACAAGGCGAGTCTCTGAACAGTACAAAAATTCCTTCTCACGGGACCAACGGTATTAGCGCACGCGCACGTTCTAAGGTCACCGCGACAACATGTGTGTCTCTTTCACTCAAATTAAACTAAAACGTGTAAGAAGGAGACAAGGGTACATGCAAATGAAATAATAAAAAAGCGAGCATTCGACTTACTGTGGCGAGTCGTCGTGATTGATTAGATGCACCTTTTTGTGTGTCCTTTACATAGAATCCGGCGAGCTCTCGCCTCGCCATTGTTTGACCATCGTACATACGAGTAATAAGTAAGTAAAGGAAACGTTTCCAAGGAATAGCGGCCATTTTAAAGGAAAAGTGGCAGTTCCGTTGACAGAGTCGGCATTTTGAGACAATGAAAACGGTGCATTACATAATGCATAGATGGATGCAATTTTATTTCAGTGTCTGTTCAGAAGTGGTAAAAAAAACATATTTTTTTATTTAATGAAACCTAAATACTAAAAATTTAATATTGTCGAACTTAATAAAATATATGCAAAAACAAAAAATTATATAAATTACTTTAAATCTTGCTATAAGTCATTTCGTTTCATAAACGAGTTAAGAGACAGTTAAAACCTTTTGATGGACGTATAAACATAACAGCCTATTATGAATAAATACATATGATATGCGTACATACATCCATGTATAAATCTTAGATCTAGCTCCTTTCATCTTACACACTGTAAGGATTTTAATTAAGAAAAAAATAGAGGGATCAAAAATTGATGACCGCAGTTTTATACATAGTTAAATAATTTATTCAAAAATATTAATTACTGTGAAATACTTACAGCAAAATTTGAAATTAAATAAAGAAGTTATCAAAACTCACGTTATCCAGACACTGTCTTTTTGTTAACTACACTTTCTTAGATATCTGTACAATGGATCTTTCAGAAAACTTTCAAGTAATAAATAGCGCACGAAGCGACCACGGTCGGTGATAAATTTTCTACATTGTGGCAAAATGAGTATTTGAAGATCACACTTTTCCGTTATTACGTTAGGATCCAATGCGTTATGAATGTTAAGTGGTCGAAAGGTTTTTCTTGAATTTTTTTATGTCTAACACGTAAATTAATATAAATTGCATTCATTAGTAACTTCAAGAAAATATGAATTCAGGTTAAGATTCTTTTTGGGTTTCGTGAGATTTTCGTGTAACCTTGTTAGTTTTTCCAGTAAGTCCTAGAATTAAATGTCGTGTGTTTTGTGGCCTATTTAAACAATAGGCGTGACACTAATTATATACCATATAGGTCAGTGTTGAATTCTTACTGATAAAAAAATCTGTAAAGAATCTTACTTCGAATAAAATTTATTTTAATTCGTTTTCATTTCAATTCACACAAAAAAAGGAAATCAGAGAAATCATCGCAAAAAAATTTTATAGATCGCGAAAATTAAAGCGATTCATATCGCTTACGTAAAATAGATAGGTATAGCCTAAACTCATTATGTTAAACAAAATATTCAAATAATATTTGAGGCTTTAATACTAACAGAAATAGTTATAGTTGAGATACATGTACATATAACTAACGGCTCTACCGTGAGAGCTCGCCCGGGGCGACACCACCGCCACC
>DWON01009475.1:0-11374 GCA_018251015.1 Phocides pigmalion okeechobee | reverse complement strand
CCATGGGCTGCAGTGATCACTTAACATCAGGTGGCCTGCATGCCCGTTTCTTACTCTATCACAATAAAAAAAAAAACCTGCACAATCCGTTGTAGAGAACCTAGTATTTGGACGAGTAATAGTAATTTGGATGGGGAGGTACCACATGCGCCCTCGTAATCTACCGTCGAGGATTTTTTGAGGCGCAGTTACTGACTACGCGTACAATCTAATTTTAACTGTAGTTTAACCGGAGAAGTACCAACGCTACCCTCACAATACGCCATAAAGCATTGCTTGTGTTTCGGTTGGATAGGTGCGGTTGCCGGCTACACTTTGAAGCAGGGCGACCATTTTAGTAATGGGCTCATTGTAAATATCGATTTAATGTAAGCATCGACATTATATAAACAATTTTGTTTGTATTGGATGAATTATTGAACCCTTTGCAAATTGGAAGCTCTGTAACAATTAAGGTTTCAATCAAAGAGTCAATATCTCAAGAAGTTGCTTTATTCAATTTAAAGTTTTAGTAAAGTTTGTAGTTGTCGTGAAGGATCGGATTATAAACTCCAAACACGCGGCGTAGTTTCAAAACTAATTAAATATTGACAAGCACACGCTGTTTAACAATATCCGGATTTACAAAATACAACAATATATGAGTAACTTTTTTTTTATTATGAAAGAGTAAGAAACATTAACAAGAACAAACTCTTATTCTTTCGCAATAATAATAAAAAAACGGGTACTCAGTACACCTGATGTTAAGTGGTTACTGCAGCCCATGGACAATCACGTCCAACCTCGAATATAACAGAAGTTCTATTTAAGGATGGACGTGGATGCGTTCCTCAAGAGTAGGAACTCTTGAGGACTAAGATGGTCGCCTCCAATAATTTGTATCCGGCAATCACAGCTCCGAAACACAATACATGAAGAACATGTTGCTTTACGGCGGGTTATGAGGGTGCCGCCCCGGGCGAGCTCTCGGCTGTACCACCTTTTAAACATATTTTGCATGTGAAAAGAGAAGCAAGAAAGTATGCAGGACATCAGATGTTCAGTAGTTTTTTTTTATATGAGAAGGGAAGCAAACGAGCATCCAAACCACCTAATGTTAGTAGTCGCAGCCCATAGACATCCACGTACAACTACAAACACCAGTAAAATCCTATCTGAGCTCGAACGTCCATAGATACGTAGCTACTTCAAATTGTAGCCGGCAACCGCCCCTCTCCAACCGAAACACAAGTAATGCTTTTCGGCGGATTATAAGAGCGCCGAACGGGAAGGTACCACCGTCACATACGTTGCTGGTATACTTGGATAAATGTACAATCCAAAAAAGAATGAAGTCCTGATTGATTTTGTACATAGATGCGTTGATCCTCCTAAGGGATAAGACGATTGCCTCAATTGTAAGCGTAGCCAGTGACCACACTTATTTATTATGAGGGCGGTTGTGGTACTTCCCCGGTCGGAATATAGATCTACTACCTTGAGAATACAAAAATTATATACCTGAGACAAAATATGTGGCTACGTAAACTATTTAAAATTAATCCTACATTTCAATCTTTAGTTTTATTTCAGTCATTCCAATAACGTCAAGGAGACAAAAATGTTTTTTTTTTTTGTAAATTGTGTATTCGGTCCCTGCATCGATAATAACGATAATTACAATTACATTTTTTAGAAACTATTCAATGTTCAAACAATCTTGAATACAGTTTGTTACGATATCAATGGGATAGATGTGTAGATATACATTTTTCTCATAAATACATATATGAATCATAATTGTAAATACGTATTATTAGTATTAGTATACGTAGCTACATATTATTCTCAGGTGTATAGTTTTGTATATTTAATTCATACAAATATATTAAAAAAAATCAAAATATTATTATTCAAAGTAGATTCTTTACAGAATCTTTTTGAATGTCAATAACCTACCACCGACTCGTCAGGTGTTTCGTGAAGAGTCGGCGAAAGAAACTCCTCTTATTAGATATATATTCAAATTCAAATTCAATTCAACACTTAATGAACGTCAAGGGTACAATGTAAAATCAGTACATCAGCTTTGAGCGCCATGTTGGCTAACGTTGACCGGGAGAAAAAAGCCGACGGAAATATTTCTCCGGATTCTCAATTCTAAATAAATTCATAAATGTATCAAAGTTTTAGGTTTGAAATATTTAAATATCTCCCAAGTTGTCCTAGAACAAGTTAATTTAATGGGTGCCAACTCTGTTACATTAATTTAAAGAGCCAGTGCAGTTTGCTTAGACAACTCTGAGAAAATATAACCGAAAGCTTCCTAAAATAAACATTCCCATTGCAGCTACCTAGTTAAACTGGCTATTGGTGAGTTTCAATATCACTTTGTAATTTTAAGGAGATAAATTACTATCGGAAACCACAAGGTTGAACGAGTGATTGTTAGTGATAGAATTTGTTTGTGAAAATCGGTATAAGATACGGATAAACCGTTTGTATATGCGAATAAATGGACAAATGCATTGATAAATAGATAGATGGACAGATAAATGTCTAGACTGGTAGAGGAACAGACAAACATATGGAAAGAAGAATAGATGGACGGACTGATAGAGGAACAGACAGACAGAAGAATAGATGGACAGGCTGATAGAGGAATAGACACACAAATGGACGGACAGATGGACAGAAGAATAGATGGATAGACTGGTAGAGGAACAGACGAACAGATGGACAGAATAATAGATGGACAGACTGATAGAGGAGTAGATAAACAAATGGACGGATTGATGGACAGAAGAATAGATGGATAGACTGATAGAGGAACGGACGAATAGATGGACAGACTGATAGAAGAGCAGATAAACAGATGGACGGACTGATGGACATAAGAATAGATGGACTGGCTGATAGACGTGCAGACAGATGGACAGGCGGAATGACCTACAGATAAACAAACATATGAATTCAAAATTCAAAATTCAAATATTTTATTTCATTGTAAGGTATTTACATACACTTAATGAACATCAAGGGTAAAGTGTAAAATCAATACATCGGCTTTGAGCGCCCTGTTGGCCAAGGTAGAAAAAAGCCGGGGGAAAAAAAACTCTCGGCACTCTATAAGATATAAAACTCCGATATATGTATCAGACCCTGAAATACTCCTTAAATCAATTCCTATGTTACGATTGGAGAGATATGGTTAGACTTATAAGCGAGACAAGTTTTTTATCATTATGAAAGAGTAAGAAACGGGCATGCAGGCCACCTGATGTTAAGTGGTCACTGCAGCCCATGGACAAACACGTTCAATCTCAAACAGAACAGAAGTTCTATTTAAGGATGGACGGGGATGCGTTCCTACTCTTGAGGACTAAGATGGTCGCCTCCAATAATGTGTATCCGGCAATCACAACTCGCCTACTGAAACACAATACATTAAGACCATGTTGCTTTACGGCGAGTTATGAGGGCGGCGGTGGTGCAGCCCCGGGCGAGCTATAACGGCTCTATCACCTTTAAAACAACTAATTCTCTTCAGATTTTTTGACGGTAAAACAAATAATCGTGGAGGAATCCTTAATATCTTTGAGTTTTTCGTACAGTTTTCGTAGTTTCTAAGGCGTGTGAAGTCTATCAATCCATATTTAATCAGCATGTAGGTTTATGACCTAAATTCTTCTCATTTCTCATAGGAGATTTTTGCCTAACATTGGAACAGTAAAGAATTGACGTTGATTTCGTGGAGGTACCTTAGTAGAGGAACCATGAAACGTTGTGCCACCCGCAAGTTTCTTCTGAAATTTTAATTACTGGATCAGAACGAATCTGATTAAATGCAAAATACTATCGGCGTACGGCGGTTAAACAAGTTCGCAAAATGTTGATTTTTTTGCAAACATTCGTGTTCTCGGGATTTTCGTCCATTCTCGTTGAGGGTTTCCCGCAAATAATTTGCATATGGCGAACGCTGTGTTAGCAGATTTTAAAATGAAAACTCGGCTCTATTTTTGTTTTATACATAAATTAGACTGGCACATTTTCCAATATGTGTGCAGAGAAAATGATAGCTGCATTACAAATTAAAAATAAGCAGTAATAGCTAAGTTGATAAGATTTGGTTTCCACACGGAGGACCAGAGTTTCGAACCCTTTATTTCTTGTGTACTTTTCGAATCATCTGATTTTTCGAAGTTACGCTCGTGTTGATAAATAATTATCACCTGCTTTGATCATGAAGAATAACATTGTGAGGAAACTTGCCTAAGTTATCAATAAGATTCTCAATACTAATGTATGAAGTTTATCAATCCGCAATTGGCCACTAATAGACCCATGGTCATTTTTTTTTTGAATATACAAAATTTGAAAATTACAATATCCTGTCGACATAATTATACAAAGAGACTGGTAACCACATAATGTTCTCGCTCATACATGTCTCATATACGATAAGGTACCACTGCTCTCGTCATCCTCCATAAACTAAATTATCTATTTCGCTTTTAGACCAGCGACTGGCTACATTTAGAAAGCGACAATCTTAGTTCTCAAACAAAAATGCTTCAAGGCACGCATGCGTGTAAGGAAAGCATGCAAGCAAAGCAGGACCTGAATGGCCCAATTCCTTTACTATACGTTCTTGAAGTATTATCCAAGGCTATTTTATTACCATCGCAATTAGACCAAATTGTTATTTCTTGGAAGATATTAAAGGAGTAAAACAAACATTATTATGAAGTAATAACTCAGAAAATGCGAAGGAAAATAAAATGGAAATAGAAACAAGCCTTTGCTAAACTTCCGTTGAGAGCAAAAATTCGGTAAATACAAAAACATGTTTCATCGAAACATCAAACACATGATATTTGGCATGACAAGACTTCCCTTAGCTTAATCTTGGAGAAATATTAGAAAAATATAAAGTTCCGAGATCAAAGAGCCGTCACCTACAGGCTTTATTTATGAATGAGCTCTCAGTAAATGGGTAAGTGTAGCTATGTGGTTCGACAAAGTTATATTTTCATTCCGAAATTTTTATATAGATCTTGTACTGTGGCAATAAGGTTTAAATTCGTGTCTGCGAAGTTTGTTTATATTTGTAATAATCAAGATACGGCTTTTAAATTTCGAGCGTAGCGCAAATTGAATTGTTTTGGTCGACGTCGCGCTGAAAGCTTGCGGTCGAGTGTCGCGGAAAGTTCAGTTACGTACCTACATGACTTTTGATTTTGTGACTCAAATTTATAAATAAGGCAAGAAACTGGTTATACGAGTACTTTAAAGTATTTTAACGATATACATAACGTTATAAATAAACAAATAAATATGGCGTGTCGAGGTTAAACATTTTATAAGTATTGAAGTATTAAAACGATCCATAAATATAGTTGGAGACAAAATGAATAACTATTATTCAATATTGATATTACTTTTGAGAGTTCAAAATGGAAGTCGACAATCTGATTGATTCTGACATGAGACAGTTTGGCTATAAAAAAGGTTTGAATTATGGGATTGATCTAGAACAGAACAAAACGGCATTCTGAATTGACATGTAGAGAATTTCTTATACTTGGGATATCTTACACACGGTCTGAGTCAATATTAGGCAGAATGTTATATGACGACCGGACAGATGATTAAAATCACAACCTATCGTTGCCATATCATATGACTTTAACTGATTTTAATAAAAGGTTTTGTATTGTATAGGTTTAGTAAAACTAGGATAACGTATTTTATGATATAACTAGAAATTTACGCAGGTACTTCTATATTTGTCTCCTCGCTTAGTATATCGTTCTTTACTTAAATGAAACACATACAATCTGAAACGACTGCAGCTCCACTTGCTTCATTAATTTAGGTTATTATTTATAAATGACGTTTTTAAAGATAAAAAAGATGATGTCTTGAAGTTTCTTTCACTTCTTCTCCAAGATCAAACATGTAACGAGTCCGTGGTTGTTTATGGACGTCCAAAAAGAGTTCTGTGAAGAATCTATTTTCAATAAAAATATCAATATTAAAAGAAATGCAAACAAAGTTGCCAGCTCAGACGATTAGCTAATTTTCAAAACATTTGAAGCTGCCATATAAACAAAAACCAGACGCCACTCTTCCCAATACCCCATATCGAACAGTCACGTTATAGCTATATTAGGTGCTATTAAAATAGGGTGATCGATTCTCCCCAGCGCTGTGGACATAGGATAATTATGTCATCCCCGCGGTAACCCCTCGTCTGGTTCGTACTGATTTGAGTCTTAGGCGGTTTAGCCAATATGTGTTGTCGTATTAGCATTATTTGGATCAGAGGAAAATCTGGTGAACTAAAATTTAAGCAATTGACAGGCTGCAACCCTTTTTTCATCCCATGATTGCGTAAATATCTTTTTTCGTAAGTAAACCCTGCAAAATGCTCCATTCGTAAAAGGTGGCAAATTTTTCTATAGTAAATAGATTTTCTTCTGGATACTTTTCTAATATTTTACTAGATAATATTGCTAACCGTATGAACGATTACACATAATTAATACAAATAGCAACAGAAACATCTCATATATTTTCTTTGGATCCGTTATTTTCTTCGTAAGTGAAAGTTCAGGAACTTTTGGATCGCAACCAAGACCTTTGATATCGCAATAAATAGGATCTTTCTTACTGTCCCATGGGCAGTGGTTAGACGATAAACTATCGACACAACAAAATAGCTTATCCTGTGTAAAGAAAATATACATTAAAACTTCATGGTTCAGTAAACAATTAAATGAAATAAAGGATGGGTAAATTGATAATTCCTCACAATTGGCGCTGATGAGAGTATCTTCCTTCACGCCCCGCTTAGGCAAATAATTGAATCAATGAATCTGGTGTATAAATCGTTGCAAATACGTAAAACTGCCCTTTAACAGTTTAATTAACACTTATTAACTTCAAGTACTACTTTCATTGTTACGGGAACTGAGTAACATTCTAATTATGTATAATAACCAATAATGTGGAATGAAGCCTAACGTGACGTATCTATATTCGATCATTAGCTTGGCAGACTCACAGAGTGCTTTGAAGTGCTATTGCTGTTAACAAAGTGAATCTCAATAAGTGAGCGTTAATTATTTATGCAATAAATAGAGATACGTTGCAATTGCATTATTAAATATATAGAGATATGTATAAAAACAAAAAGATTGAAGTCGTTAAAATTCATAGATTTGCCAAATTTTTTGATCCGATGTAAACCTATCATTTTATTCTATTAGTTTTTGAGCTAGCAACAATAGGAGAGCTGTTGAAATTAACCCTATTTTAACAAAAATCAATCATCCAACAGCTGTAGTGAGACAGTTGGAATTGGTTCATTGAAATGACATTTAATTACGCTAAGTTAAAAAAATATGTTCAATATTGCTTTATTTATTTAAACAATGGTTTACTACTAAACGACCGATGAAATGGGGTTTAGTTATTTCAACGGAATTTCGAAAGTTATGCATACTTTTGCCCTATATTTTTTATTTGTTCATACATTGATTACTCTGAGATCAATATATGAATTTGCGTAGTTTTCCTTATCTACGTCTTCTTTATTGAACATAACAAGATAAGAGAAAATAATGATGACAACGAGCATATTTTTACTCGCTGTTCGTTGGTATTGAAACAGATGATTTATTTTCAGGAAATAAGAAATGAACGAATGACATTGACCCTACCCTACCCAGCAATAAAGATGGGACGCAAAGATTTTTCCATAGCGATATTGTAGGGAATCTCTGAATACGACCAATAAAGGCTGCCATAAGCCACTTTTTCAATCGAATAGCCCGTGAAGTACAAAAGAAGAACTAATGCTCTACTAGCCATCAATGCGGATAGAATTTATCGTGGTACCATCCCCTCTTTACGAAGAAAATATTGGTCTTACGAAGTACCCAGACGTGGTTTCTGAATGCCGTCTTTTGTGGGAGAACCGAGGGGTTGATGGGTGACGTCAAGTTATGAGAAAAGGGCGGTAAGCAACCTGACTCTATTTCCTTAAGTATTCTAATTAGTGCAAATCAGATAATGCTAAAGGTAGTAGAACTATACGATCGGGGAGGTACCACTGCAGCCCTTATAATCCGCTGAAAAGCAGTCATTGTGTTTCGGTTGGAGAGGTGTGGTTCAAAATCAAAATGAAAATCAAATCAAAATCAACATATTTTTATTCAAAGTAGATTCTTTACAGAAATCGTTTTGAACGTTTTGGAGAAGAGTCGGCGAAAGAAATTCCAAAACACACATCTTTTTCATCTTTAAAAATGTAATTTACAAATAACAACTTAAATTAAAGGAGCAAGTTGAGCTGGGGTCGTCTCAGACCATATGAGTTTATCATTTAAATAATCAATGTTTTTATAATACGCCTTTTTACACAATGTTTGTTTAATAAAACTAATTTGAACTTCTTTTCTGATAGATTTGTGATATGTTCTGGTATTTTATTGTAGTAGCGAATACAGTTTCCCATTTATGATTTGGCTACTTTACATAATCTATATTTTGGGTTGCCGACTACACTTCGAAGCGAGGCGACCATCTTAGTCCTCAGGAGTAACAACGCATTTACGTTCGAGCTCAGATAGGATTTCGGTCGTGTTTTTGTGGTCGTACGTGGATGTCTATAGGCTACGACTACTTAACATCGGGTGGTATTCATGCTTTTTATTTTATTGATGTGAGAAGAGTAGCAAACGAGTAAGCAAACCACATGATGTTAAGTAGTCGCAGCCCTTAGACATCCACGTATGACCACAAACACGACCGAAACCCTATCTGTGCTCGAACGTAGATAAGTTGCTACTTTTGAGCACAAAGATGGTCACCTCGCTTCAAAGTGTACCCGGCAACCGCACGTCTCCAACAGAAACACAAGTAATGCTTTACGGCAGATTATGAATGCGGCGGTGGTACCTTCCCGGTCGAACTATAGTTTTAACACCTTTGAAAAGGTCGTTTCGTACGTCTGTCCGTTGAAAACGTCGAATTCTTATGTCTTAACCCATGGATGTAAGCGACATTGTAAACAGAAGTTACTCGCTGTGTACCTAAAAAGACCGAGTGATGAAAAAAACAAGTCATCCTTTTGTGAGATATTTTATTTGTTAGACTTCATGTGTAGGTTTCGACACAGTTATTTATTACCTTCACAATAAATAATGTACGTAAATAAAATGAGCACGAGGATTATTTTTTAAAAATTTGCTAAACTTTTTTTTTAAATAAATAATATAAAATCTTAAGGTAGAGGTATCTTAAGATATAAAAGTGGGAGAATTGGAAAACCTTAATAACAAATTGTTAATTCGTTTCATCTGATTGTGTAAGGGTGTAGGACAAGGTTCAATATTAGTACCAGGTAAAACAGGTTTTATAAATATTTTTACTTTATCGTTCTGACTTTTTAAAGATTAAGGACATATGATATTTGCAAGATAGAGCCACAGTTCGACCGGAGAGATACCTATCCTCATAATTTGCGGTAAACCAGTTGCTGCGGTTAGGTTGTATAGTTGCGGTTGCCGACTACACTTATAAGCGTAACGACCATCAATCCTCAGAAGTAATGCATCCATGTGCGACGTCAGGCAGGATTTTAGGTTTGCTGTTGGACGTGGCTGTCTATGGGTTGCAGAGAGTATTAAACTTCAGATATCCTGCACCCTCTTTTGCAACGTTCCCACCATCAAAAGCATTGTCCAATATTAGTAGGCAGTAGTTACAAAGTTATTATAGACATTTTTATTGTTATTCTCTGATTTTTGAAGTTTAAGTATATAGTGCAATAATAGTGCACAGGTACGAAAGGTCATATAAACATTCATTTCACTGTTTGAATAATTTATTATTTTGCGTTTTGCAATTGTATGGTGGTTTCCAAAACCCACTGTCGTTGGCGTAAATCAAGTCTTGCGTTTCGGTCTGGCGACTTTTATCGTAAATCCATTTTATGAGATTCATTATTACCTGTGTGTACGGTAGAATTATCAAAACTTCATTATTTTATTCAGGAAAAATTTAGTAGAAATATTGTAATTATTGCCTTAATCACGATAACGAATAACGAGTAATGAATAACGAATGAAGAGTAAAGAATAACGAGTTACGAATAACGATTAAGCACTAACGAATAACGATTAACGAGTCGCTAATAAAGGATAACGAACATCGACCAATAAATAACGTATAATTTTTTGTCATAGAGAATAATCAGGCTTGCAAGTTTCTTTGCTACAGTTCTTTCTCTGTTAAGCGAGTTATAAATAATTTCTAATCTTTTTTTAAGTAAAAGTAGATCCTCCTACGTCAGCACTGTCTAGAGGAAAGCCTGTCAGAACAAGGGTCTGTATAACTCAGCAAACAGACCCCGGGATACGTAACCGAAAAACTCAGTTACCGGCAACGAAATGGACGAACGGTGTTCTAAGTAAACTTATTACGTGACTTGGTACTCGCGGTGCGTTAAATATATCCATTTAACCCATTCGTACACATGTTACATGATTTTTTCACATTAACCTATTGTTCCGTCTCATGGTTCCATTTATTACGATCATAATATTTTTTTTACAAGTTTTATATTAGCTTAACCTGTATGTATTTTTTACGTAAGGAATACCCGGTACCTTCCGCCGCGGGGCCGACGGAAGGTTATGTTGTACGGATTAAAAACCTGACGTGTGTCCACCTCGCTACAGCCGCTCGCGCGTACATCCGCGGGTCCGCCAGTGGCCGCCCAGCCCTCACAGGCCAGGCCATCCTCCGGTACAAGCCCTAACACTGAAGTCCAAAATGCACCTCGGACTTTCAGGCGCAACGACAATCGACGGCCCGTGTCGGTATTCGCTCGCTAGTCCCGACTGCCCGAGCGAACGCTACGATAGTGCCTTGTTTTTTTATAAAGGTGTAGAATGCAACAGCCGAAAGAACCACCTCCTCGTCCTTTTCTAACCCAATGTGCTCCCCACCCCCAGGGAGTGCAGAGGGAGACCCACTTCGTGGACTGCTCTTAGTGAGGTCCCTCACTCTAGGCCTGGCCATGGGGATCAATGGGATTCGGAAGTCCCTCCACCAAGACAAGGTGGCAGTCCTTTAGTGAGGTGAGATTAGATGTTAATATCCATGAGCCGGGATCCTTTAATATTAATTTACGTTAGCACGTATTATCTTATGCAACTTTAGTGAGGTGAGATTAGATGTTAATATCCATGAGCCGGGATCCTTTAATATTAATTTACGTTAGCACGTATTATCTTATGCAACTTTAGTGAGGTGAGATTAGATGTTAATATCCATGAGCCGGGATCCTTTAATATTAATTTACGTTAGCACGTATTAT
>DWON01009474.1:0-11374 GCA_018251015.1 Phocides pigmalion okeechobee | reverse complement strand
AGTATAAAAACAGACCAGTTGTCCAACACTCATACATCAAGACTAAATAATAAATGTAGAGTAACCTTCAATATTTCCGAGAGCAGGAGGAATCGTTTCCTCGCCCCAAGAACGTAAGAATAAGATTGCTCTGTCTGGAAACTTTGTTAGACCTCTATATTACTGATTTTGTACTGTGTACTTTAGCTATGAATACAACGATTATTACCTCCATAGCGGTGCAAATGTAAACTAAGGTACTGATTACAATATTATTTTCATAGATTGCAAATCGTAAATATTATGCAACGGGCGCTCACGATATTTACGTACTTACTTAGTTTATATTACGATCCAGATACATAAATAAAATCAAATTCAAACGTCTCCTAATATTCATTCAGATTAAGATACGTCTTTTCTTGTTTGTTATCTATATAATTGATCTGTTTAAAACCAGTTGCTCTATATACTGGGCAAAATAAATAAATATAGTGATTACCGGTATTACCACCAAATGCCAGACGACATTCTTAGAAGTTTTTTTAATATTTGTTTGATTACCAATAGATACATAACATACATATGTAATTACCTTTAAAACTTATGTAAATAAATGATGTATGAACAACTATTTTTTTTGTTTTATAATGCTAAGTGCTGATGACAATTAAACGAAAATAAAATCATGAATCCGATTGGCGTGGGAACGAAAAAGTCTTCCTTGTCTATACCTATCTATAACAAAGTATAATCCAAGTTTAAAAACAGTCAGGGCTATCTATTATCGTGTTAAAGAAGTAAAGCTTACAGAAATTTGAGTAATTATTAATGTAGAAATAGCTTATTTTGTAGAGTATCACGAAAGAACCGAGGGTCATAACAATATAGAATTTATACAAATAAAGTAGGATTGGTAAAAGAAACCTCGAGCAAAAAAAACAATTGAATATTATAATATTGGCGCCAACTTTTAACAGTATAACTAAGATTTTAAAGAAATACATCGTGCCGATCATCATCATTGCATCACCATCATCATCATCATGTCGATATTCATAATTAAGTATAGTGAGTTGATAAAATAATCTAAAGCGTTATTAATACACTTGGCATTTTATTAGACGTATGTTAATCTTTGCTCTACTCTTATTAGGTACATTGTAACCAAAGACCAATGAAAACCTGTTTGAAGCGCCACATTTCAAACCAACTAATCATGTTATTACCTATTTATACTTGAGTGTGAACAAATCTTATTTTACGTCACATTAAATTGAACACGGCTTGTCGGCCGCAAGACAATTTTTCTAAATATGTAGTAGCCCGATAATTGGATGATATCAATTTCCCAAGGCCTATGAATCAAGTTTGACTACTGTTTTTTAAATATACATCTGTTAAACAGTAATTCCTTGAACACGCATATAACATTTTGTCATTAATCGTTTCGGTTATAATATGCGATTGAAAAAAAGATTTGTAAAATTCCTAAATTAATTAGTCTCGTTCATTGACATTTTAAATTTATAGTGGTAGGCAGGTGTATACAAGATATAGAACGATCCGTAATGTAGTTTTTTTTATAATGAAAGAGTAAGAAACGGGCCTGCATGCCACCTGATGTTAAGTGGTCACTGCAGCCCATGGACAACCACGTCCAATCTCAAATAGAACAGAGTTCTATTTAAGGATGGACGCGAATGCGTTCTTACTCTTGAGGACTAAGATGGTCGCCTCCAATAATGTGTATCCGGCAACCACACCTCCCCAGCCGAAACACAATACATGAAGGACATGTTGCTTTACGGTGGGTTATGAGTGTGGCGGTGGTACCGCCCCGGGCGAGCTCTAATGGCTCTACCACCTTTACCAGTTTTTTATGTATTAGATGTAGAATAAGAGCATGCAGCTCACCTGGCTTTTAAGAGTAACCAATTTCATATTATAGTAGAAAGTACCTGGAATTTGACACAAATGCGTTACTATGAGTACTTCTGAGTACTCAGATGTACTTTGTTGTACTTTGATGTACTTCGCTGAAATAAACCTGCTTCACTGCACTTCAAACCAGTATGGCAAAGTTCTTCCGAAGATAAACATGCTGATTTTTTTTTTATTATATTTATATATGAAGTAGACTGGATATAATGGAAATATTTACCTGGTAACAATAAGCAATTACAACCCATATGGACGGATTTAAATCCAAATGGGAGATTTCATATATTGGTTACAGATGCGTTACTATTCTTATGGACTAAGTTATGACACCTAAAACCAGCCGAAACATAAAACTAGACCTCACAAACTGCCACATGGTCATTTTTGTACTCTGGCTACACCGAAATGGGGAACTTTTGTTAAAATGGAAGTAAGCAACTAACGAGCTGCCCTGATGGTAAACAGTTGCTGACGCTCATGGACATCTGTAACAAACTCAGTATGAAGTTGAAGTACTACTTAAAATTACTCGCATTCATTAAGTGCGTGTTTACCTTATAATGAAATAAAATATTTGAATTTGAATTCGAATTGAATTTACAGATGTTGTCTTACGACTGAAATGGTAAGTAAGTAAATTTGTAAGTATCCAGCAACCGCATTCTACCAAAACGCGAAAAATATGTTTCCCTAAAATATGATTTAGATCAGTAGGATATAGCAGTGATAACTTCCGAAACATGTATGACTGTGAATGTACGACTGTATGAATGTATGAATGTATGTATGTAGCAGTAGTGCACCACGCAAAACACGACGAATTCTACAATATATGTTGTAGTTATTCTGTCAGTGCCTGTAAATCCTTAATAGCTGCAAAGGTTACATAAACAGATTACGCAATGTTTGATAACACGGCCCAATGCAAATTCAGCCAAGTAGACATTCCCATTATTTATTAAAGGGACGTCTAATAAAATCCAACGGGCATTCACAGTTGTATTGTGGTCGTGATAAAGGTATGACCACCTACGTACAGCGAATGCGTTGGCGGGCGTCGTGTTGGGATTTCACTAGCCGAGATTATTATGGCATTGGTATGCCGTAGGTGCAAGGAATATCGGTTTACGAACAACCTGCGTCTGGTTAATGTCTCCACCTCTGACATCGGCTGTTTGTTGTGATTTTAATTGTCCTGTCTTGTTTTTGTATAATTTGCGACTCACGACTCTGAAATGCGAGAGCTTAAGCGTCATTGAGCGTAATTTTCTTGTTACTGTTTTCGTTACTGGAAAGGACATTTTAGTGTTAATGTCAGGGATTTTAATATAAACCTTGCTATCTCTTAAGGAATTTGTAAAGAGAGAACTGTGCTAGTAACTTAGTCGAGTAGCTAATGTAAAGTAACTAAAAATAATACGTCGTAATATATAAGTGGGTAAATTATTACTGGAATACGATTATGATTTCGGAAAAATCTTATTTACGTATTGATACGTAACTGGCAGTACATATGTAGCGTTCCAATGTAGTTTTTTTAACATCTATAAATCATACGGTTTTAAACTAACATCATCGCGATATTTATACATTTTGCTATACTATAACGGGTACTGACGATTAACGCTTTTCAATTGCCAAGAATCTTGATCACGGCTAAGCTCTTTAGCCGTGTTCACGAGCCATGTAACTGGTTTGAAATATCGAAAATTAAAAAGCGTTAAACGTGAGTACCAGTTATATAATAAAACGTATCAAGAAACATCCCCTTTTAAATACCACACTACAAAATAACATTTCTTATGGCAGAATAATATCTTGATGCTATGTAGAACTTATTAATCACTTGAAATTATTACGCACGTGGCCTGTATGAGAACGTTAAAAATTGTCGGTAAAGATTATAGAATGATGTAGGATAGAAGTGGCGCATAAACGTGCGAAGCGGGCCGTTCATTTGTTGATTATTTGTACTTTTAACTAATGACAATCAACTGCTATATTTATGTCTTTGGTCTGTAATTATTACCGTGCTACAGTCCATCTCCATTATTTCATTAAATTAAGATTCGACTCCAATTTTAAAAGTTCTCTTCGTGACTTAGTAACTTTGTTACTTCTTACTAGAAATTAAATCGAAATTATGTAAATAATTGTGTAAATAATAATATTTACAATAGTTTAATTGAAAACAATTGCCACATTTATTTGCAATTGGCTGGTAAAATAGAATAAGACGTTGTTGATTTGCAGATTTGTAAAATGTAACTATTAACTACTTTATATTCATAGCTACGCACTAGAAATTCTTCTCTTAAGTGCCTTAAGAGTACGAGGACGAGAGGATGAGAGGAGGACGAGATACGAGGACGAGTACAAAAACCTAAAGTTAAAAAATCTGAATTCATCTTAAATGTCTGCCTCGCCAGCAATAGAACTTGACTATGACATGTTTCAATAAAAAATTAGAAGTTCTTATCGTAGGTAAGATCTAGTATAATCTTGGTCTATAGTAAAAATTACCGACCAGTCATTGGACTTAGATCTCCGTTTTCTATACCACCAATGCAATCTGCGTTCCAAAGTGTAGATACGGTTCAATCATCATCAAAAGTAATTTACAGCGACAATATTTTATTACCGCTATGCACAATTATTCACATTATAGTTTTTGCAACTGTTTTATGATCCTACGCGCCTGGAATCATTTATTAGCCTGACACAGAACGGTTTTTTAGCTTAAAACACATTCTGAATATAAATGGCGAAATATATTGCATCTTTGAATTTATTTATACATAAATGTATATAAATTGTAAACGTTTCTATTATCGAGCTTAAAATATTAATACGATTTATTGTTAAGCATTAAATAATGATGGCAAGACTTGCATTTCATAGTCAGCGCCAAAGGATATCGCATTGAAGCCCCGGTTAAACAATATATTTTGTTTTTATGTGAGTTGAGTAGCACAGCAGCACACCACCTCATGTTAAGTAATCGCAGCCCATAGACATCCACCTACAACCACAAACACGAACGAAATCCTATCTGCACTCGAACGTAGATTCCAGAACGTTGCTACTCCTGAGGACTAAGATGGTCTCTTCGCTTCAAAGTGTAGCCGGCAACCGCACCTCTCCTACCGAAATACAAGTAAAGCTTTAAGAAGGATTATGAGGGCGGCGATGGTACCTCCCCTCTAACTGGTCAAACTATGTAAATATCAAAATATGTAAATATAAAAACAATTTTGTTCTGAGTCTGGATGTCTATATATTTCTATTAATACCACCATGACACCAACGAAAAATGGGATCCTGGTATGGGGCTATAAGCGTTAAGTATGTATTTAATTATTATCATCAATCTATTACCGTTCCACTGTTGGTCTCTTTTAAGATATAACGGAATTGGCCCGTATGAAGCATTTCACGAAAACTTCTCTGGCAAATAAGTTTCTTCATGTTTTCATTCACAATTAACGCTTGTAAATGTCGTATCAAGAAGGCATTCTAAGTACAGCCATAATTGCCAAAATTACTTTCGGCAATAGATATCACTGTTCGTGAAATATTAATTATATGTTTTAAGAAATAGTCCAGTTGACTCTTTACTCGCTATCATTGAGACCAGTGTTATTGGACTACTGTTAAACAAACGTAACGCCTAATAAAATATCTCTCCTAATACTACGCATTGCAGATTTATAGCTTTTTGATTGCCACCGTGCTTTAATCAGGCCGCGAATAATGCGGATTAACACAAATATCACGTTGAATTATATTATAAATTATTTTGTGAATATAATCTTAACAAGGCTTTATTTAAATTGAAATTAGACACCAAATTAGACACGCTACTCATTGGAAATACCCTTTTGAGATTAATACTAGTCCTTAAAATTCTAATTAAATTTAAATGACACGTAAACTTAACAATAAATATAGGGAAGATGAAACTTAAATAATTTGTGAATTTTTTTTTTAATAAATGTAACATTCAGTTATAACTAGAATAGGTACGTGTCTACGGCAAATCTTATGGACAAAATTTGTATAATTAATTATCATATGACACTACCTATTCACAAATATTTTTAATTTAAATGTAATAAGTTTCAATTAATTCGGCAATGATATTAAATTAAAATGTAATACAATATGTATTTAATACAATATGATCGTTATGCCTAATACAATACAAACGCGAACGAGCCAACTTTCTTCTTTCGTTCCGTATAATCATAAGCCATTTAGCTAAGCCCTAATGAAGTTGAAACATTTAATACAAATTTACTGTAGGATTTAACTAGAAATTTCACCCCGCAACCAACGCATCCTAGCCCGTCGCCCGCAATCAAAGAGCCATACATCATTTTAATACTGGCCATGTCACCGCAAATCCGAATCTCCAATGCAAATGAAATGCAGCGGTCTTAGTGCGCCCTAATGGTACACCATAAATTATAACTCAGCAGGTCCTGTTATCTACCTTCGTGTATACAATTTCGTGGAGATTATACCTGAATACATAATGGAAACATATTGTATCGCTTTGTGACGATCTTAATCTTTAAATTTTGTTTAATACGCTAAAGTTGGGAGAACTATAGTTTGACTGGGGTGATACCACCGCCGCCCTCATAATCCGCCGGATTACTTGTGTTTCGTTTGGAGAGGTGCAGTTACCGGCTACACTTTGAAGCGAGTTGACAACCTTAGTCCAGGTAGGATTTCGGTCGTGTTTTACGTTGTGCGTGGATGTCTATGAGCTGCAACTACTTAAAAGGTATTTTGCATGCTCGTTTGCTACTCTTCTCACATAAAAAACAGCTTAAAGGCAAATTACAAATAGTAACGGACGAACCATGCAGGATCGCGTTGGAGATCTGTAGGGGAGGCCTCTATGTCCAGTGGAGGTCAAAAGGCTGAGATGATGATGATGAAAGAACAAAGGCTTTATATTATACTCCAATGAAACTTTCGCAACGAACTTTGTCTTGAATTTTTACACTCTCCTTTTATTTACTATAACTATAGAAATACCAACACCTATAGTATTTCTATATATATATATATTTGGTAAAAAACCTAATATAAATGTGCATCAACATCACCAAGTTTAAACTCGATATTCACGCTAAATCGATTACCTACATAACATGTATGTTTTACTTTAGTCTAGTTTAAAAAAATTATTCGAAAAATATCGTGTATATTGACAACCTTATATGTTTACATATAAAATTTAATAAACCCTCTAATGCCCTTGGATTTTACGGAATATACCTATGTAATCACGGATAATTGTACCAATAATCAATTTTAAGACTAATTGTTGTGATTAAAGTAGAATCAATTTCCGCTGCAAACATCGTAAAATTACTTTAACGTACACACCAAGCTATGTTTAATTTACTTTATGTACTCTTCATAAATTTTATGTTAATTGAGCCTTCATTATTATCGATCTTATTAACTCCACATTGTTATTGTAAATTAGTAACATTTAATACATTAATAATTGAATTTATCAAATATGGTTTTAAGCCCTTAAAATCAAATCAAAATCTTCTAAATTCATTTTACATCCTTAAATGGAAGCGAGCATACGAGTGCCTAGTAGGCGCCGTGCTCATATTAATCACTGCTAAATAAGTTGTTCCTACACGGGTCACACGCATGACCTATGCCAGCTGTTTTCGTACACGCCAATATGGATCGTAAACCATTATTGCAGAGACTAAAATGGCATTCATGAAACGATCCCAAAGTAGATCTCGTGTGGCCCAAAGATTTACAAAAAAAGTCCTGATTTCCGCCAGTTCCCACGACACACTACGGCCCCATTCTCACATGAAATTGCGTTTTATTTACAACATTTCGTCTTAAATACGCCTGCGTGACAAATTGGTCGCGATTGGTCAGATTGAGACAACCTGATACATAAAATGTTCACACTTAAATATATAAGATTCCGCCGAGATTGGTCCATATAGGAACTGTTAGATCGATTAGGTAATTATGCGCCTAGTTATTCCTTTGACGGACACCTTGCTAAGTGTTTGCTAAGGTCATCTCAGAATAGTTCTTACAAAATGCAGCAGCAATATTATGTGAAACTTAAAACATAGGCCGTATAAGAATATGTGTACTTGTATAAAGGTAGGTATTAATTTGTGTACAAAAGATCAAGGCATGCAAGTATGCAAATACTACGAAATATGCTGGCGACATTGTACCAATATTTATATTTAATATATATATGCAATTATATCTAATCCTTTGCAAAATTATAATTAATTCATAAAGTGTCGCTAGTGACTAATAACTGTAATCAATGCCACCGATGAACACGGAGAGCGTATACAATGACGTTAAGCAGCATAATTCTCGTGGGACTATTTACTGCCGTCAAGTTTTTTCCTATGTGCGATCCTTGGTACAAGTCAATATACCATGTTCGCCGACATAATCGATACATCTAAACAGTGAGCCCATTTATTTCTCATACATAGTTCATACATCGGAAAGTAATTTCATATCTTTCCATAAGGCGATCGACGCGACGCGTTTCCTAAAATAGTGATGTGAAATAAATCATAGATTGTGGTTGTCGATACCGTGCCGTCTAAAAAAGCGGTGCGTGTGAATCTCCTGTAGCCGCGATCGTATGAGAGAATATACGATGGAATGTAAGCTATCTAGCATGAGACTTATGTGACTGATTGATCTGATTTTAGTTGCGCTTTGGCAATACATACATGCCAACTGCGCCTCCAAACATACATACATCGAGCGGAAATGTTATGTTATGAATAAATTCATCATTTCTACACGCATTGAGTTTCCATGTTTGTAATGTCGTGAAGAATAAAACATATTTCATTTGCAATATCTGTCACTTTTAATCTGTTTCCTAAAGTTTTTGTTTTGTTTGGAGCATTTTAAAATATTACGTTAGTTACGTGAGTAGTAACTGTAAATATCATTCATTTCTGTTTTGCCCATAAACTATAGGGCGAGTGTGTTAAATTATGGTTTATGAAACGTACTCTAGTTTTTTGAATTAAGTTTATCGATATTGCTTATGACAACGGAATATGACTATTACGCAACTAAAAGATAAATATTACTTGTCTTATAATCATATTGAAATTAAGAGCAGCAGCAGAGCTAAACGACATTAAGCACCCAGAACCATTCGTACATTTTTGATAAAGAAGTTGCCCAAAGTAAAATCAATTACAGACACAGATAATGCTAAAGATTATTTTGAATCAGATCACGAATAAGTCTGCCTTACCACACCCTCCAAACCAGATCACAGTAGCTTGAACGCTAAGTTTACATAACGCCGAGCTAGTTGCTCTATCGGTCACTTTAAAGCCGGTATTATGGCATTTCAAGTGGATTATAATTTGATAAGTAAATTGCAATTAGATAATATTTTCCAAAACTAATCAGGAAAGGATTTAAAATATTATGTAATTTCACTTAGCAGATATAAAAGGTAAGTATTAAACAAAACCAGTATTATTTCACTTTATATATGACAGACAAATGCGCTGTCACTGCTAAGAACTTAATTAAAATATACTATATGCAAGTATAATGTACCTACTTTTCAATAAAGAATATTTATCCTTTAAACTATAATATAGCAGGGTGTGGATTATTATTCTGAGTATGCGGTGTTGCTGAGGTAGTTTAACCTGGTACAGAATATATGGAATAGATAACAGAAAACCTTTAAATTCGGGGATAAAGTTGAATAAATGTATTTATATGAGCCGTATCAAGTTAACACGAGCCACACTTAATGTCAACCGGTCGCTGTCAATCATGGACATTTGCAAACTCTACCAACCAACTGTACGTAAAACATGAACTTCATCTTAATTTTCAACAGTCGCAACGCATGTTCTATTGGAGGTTTGAATATCCTCCTAACACTTGGTGGCCTGCATTTTCATTTTCTCTCGTAATAAAAACAAATATGACTTCAATCAAAAGTCGGTTACCAACTTGCTACTACGAACTAAGATGGAATGCATTTAAAAATTCAAATCAATGGCCTTTCAAACCAGAACACAGCAGCGTTAATGCTGATAAAAGACCACATAGATGATACTACAGAACAACAAGGAAGAGCTTAAGATCACGCTTAAGTACCTACTATCTGCATACAAACACCCACATACTCGGATTATGAAGATATCATTAAAGCATATGAGTTCCGCTCGGGCGGCGACGCGCGACGCATTTAACGTACGGCCGACCGCCAATAGAATTAGTATGATCGATGATCAGACACTTCGTAATAAGGTTTACTCTATTAAATTATAGCTCTTAGTTTTTGTGTGACGTGCGTGCTGATTACCTGCATAATAATACAGGAGAACTTGATAAGCACCGCTTTTTACGTTAACTAATGTTGACAGGCTTTATTTTGCTTAACAAATAAATAGTTAAAACAAATAATATTCTGTTTTACAAGTAAACATTTTTTACCTATTAGAGAGTCAAGTCAAGAGTGCGTTGTTATACGTAAGGGGGGTACCACAAGTGATATTTCCGAAATGTCAGGTCCTATGAATAGCCTCTAAGAAAATGACATAATCATTTAAAACCACAGAGTTAGAATATAAACCTATTAATTATGTGGTATGTTGACAAATAAATCTAAGAAAAAAATGAAGAATCTTATAGAAAAGAAGCGATACCTATACAGTATCGCTTTTTTGTCTATAAGATTTTATAAGAAACAAATACATTGCAACACCTATATCCTAAACAAATTACGAATTGAACACGATATATGTACATAAACGCCTAAAAGCAAAAACCGCAAAACGTTTAACAATCTGCGGTCCATTCATCAAAGTTCAAACAGTAGTTACATGGTTACAATATGTTTACACAAACTAACGTGTACTCGATGCGGTATTAAGATATTACGCGAACACGTGCTACGCGTGATCAGCCAAGCGGAACGTGCATCATTGGTAGCCATCCAGCCCAATAGAAGCGTGAGAGATCATCAATGTTCAACGCAATATAAAAGCATGCAATCAAGTAAAGTCAACAGTAGTTATGTACGTTTATGCTTGAGCGCCACACACTTAGCTTATTTCCATAGACTAACTTTGGCGGTGTTTTTTCTTCAAATAAGTTTTAACTAAGCCAACCAATAGACAATATATATTGAGGTAAGAATAGCGTTGAAAAAAGCGGGAAAATTTCCCGTTTTATTCAAATTCCTTCGTTTTTATGCATGTTTTATTGGAAAATTTCAAGAAAAATAAATATGAAATATTTTTTATCAATAAAACTGAAAAAAACGGAAAAATATGAAAGAAACAGAAAAATATTCATGATTTTTTCGTAGAATATTTTTATTACGATTTGGAGGGTAGAACGATTTGTTTTTATTGTCAAGCGCTCA
>DWON01009473.1:0-11377 GCA_018251015.1 Phocides pigmalion okeechobee | reverse complement strand
TCCAACCCCCCCCCCAACAAAAAAAAAATCGCTCCCCGCCGTTACACGAGATATGAAGCAGCCCTCTTATCACATGTCGATCACACGTACGACTAATTGTTTGAAAAATATAATTGAATTGAGAACCTGTTTCTGTTTTGATGTTGGATGCAAAATGTCGAAATATTTCACGAAAAACCTTTTAAAATGCTGACTACATTTGTCGTGGTGCGACTCTAATTCGACGGCTGAAGGACAGTGGCCCCCAAACTTTACTCTTTTATGACTACGAATAAATTTCTCCGGATTTTTATATTCTCTCTCACATTTTATGGATTCCTTATCTTTTAATGGTAAAACTATTTTAAACGAATCTCATTGCGGAATTTATACGTTATTTTTATACTATATAATGGATATTCATGTTTACCGATTTATTATTGCCGATTCGTACTAGCTGTAAGGATCGTGGTCAGATTAAACCTCAATTTAGCCGTAACCGCGATTCATGCAGTTGATACGAAGTATCGACCATAAAAAGCGTGTATCCTGATTCATTGTGTTATATAACTGGTACTAACGATTAACGATAACGCTTTTTAATTGCCGATATTTCGAACCAATTGCATGGCTCGTGGTCACGGCGAAATATCGGCAATCAAAAATCGTTAATCGTGAGTACCCGGTACATATTAAAAAAATTAATTAAGGTTGTATGTAGATGTCTATGAGCAGCGACAACTTAATTTGAGTGTATAAGACACCTGAATTATTACTTTTTTATGTGAGAAGAGTAGCAAACGAGCATGTAAACTACCTGACGTTAAGTGGTCGCAGCCCATAGACATTCACATACAACACGACCGAAATCCTATCCTCAAGAAATGCTTTACGGCGGATTATGAGGACAGCGGTGGTACCTCCCCGGTCGAACTATGGTACCCCACCTGTACCTTTACTCGATTTTACTGTTATCATATGTTTAAAGGTGGTAGAGCCGTTAGAGCTCGCCCGGGGCGGCACCTCCGCCACCCTTATAACCCGCCGTCAAGCAATATATTCTTCATGTATTGTGTTTCGGTTAGGGAGGTGTGGTTGCCGGATAAACATTATTGGAGGCGACCATCTTTAGTCCTCAACAGTACGAACGCATCCGCGTCCATCCTTAAATAGAACTTCTGTTCCATTTGAGATTGGACGTTGTCCATGGGCTGCAGTGACCTTTTCTATCATAATAAAAAAACTCGGCAGTGACAGGTGACCAACATGTGGATTGCATGTTTGGCTACTAGTCCAATTTCATAATCTTGCCTTTAAAACCTTTGGCCCGTGTGGTCCGCGTGCCAAAAAAAAATCAAACAAATAGTACGTTTGGTCCACGCCACCAGTGACAAGAAGGCTGGTTTATATCTCGCGCAGAGAATTGCGATTGCTATTCAACGCTGGTGTAGCCAGTATTCTTGGAACCACGACGCATGGGCACGAACTCCCTATAGATTGTTTAGGTCAAGCTTTTATTATAATTAGTTTTAAGACTTCATAAAACTACGCAAAGGTTAGAAGGTTCGTCACAACAACATGTTACCAATTGGTTTTTGTCAACAAATTAGTTTTCTATCGGATGCCAAAGTCGGGCATCGATCTGCTATCCGACCCACCTTTATTTAGGCTGTGAAGTATTGGATAAACTTGGATAAGCAGTGGAAATATACTTTTAACCTAATTTAACGTGATGAACAACTTAGTTCGTAAGTCAACAACTCGTCCTTTTAGGGTTTGTAGCCAAATGGATAAAATATATCCCTTATCGTCACGACCGTTTGTGCATTTATCCATTGTGTCCATTTGGTCATCTGTCCGTCCGTCCGTCTGTCTTCTATCTATCTATCTTTTATCTACCTGTCTGCCCAATTTTCTGTCTATTATATGTGCGTCTGTCAGTCGGACAGACGCCCATCTGTCCATCTGCTCAACTTCCTGTTTGTCTTTACGTCTCTCCATTTTTACGTCTGAACATCTGTCCATCAAACCGTCTATTATTTTGTCCGCTTGTCCGTCTGTTTGGCTGTCTGTCTGTAAGTATGCTGTCTGTCAATGTGCCCCTCTATCCAACTAACCATTTGTCCATCTTTCCATCTGCCTATCAGTATATTTGTTAATCTTTCTGCTTTTTAATCTGTCTGTATGTTTGTCTATTAGTCAATACCTCTGTGTGTCTATCCGTCGTTCCCTCTATGTCTCTGTATTCATCTATTCCTATACTTTTTATTTACTATAGCCAATAATTATACTCTACGATAATTAGGACAACTTACAGAAAATTAGAAATTTAGATATTCTTATTTTAATTATTTTCTATATCATTATTTCTATATTATTTAGTCAGCTATTGCTGACAAGCACGTTGTAAAAAAAACAAATTACGCCATACTTGGTGAGGGTTGAAAAATCTAATCAGAATTGTTTTTAAACTCATTAAAATTGTGTCATGCAACAATTTTAACTTTAAGCTCTGGGGGTGGAAAGAATTAAAATAAGTAAGTTAGCATTTAAAAATAACTTTGATTTAAATATTTTAATGACATTTTAAACTTATGTTCAATGAATTGATTAAAAATATTTTTAATGACAATCTATGAAATTTTAAACTCCCTACGACCATCATTAAATGAAAGAATAAAAAGATTTTTTAGCAAAATATGTAAGTCGACAAAGTTAAATGAACTTTGAACAATCTCTCATTTTCCCACAAAAGCTTACTTATGCTCAATTTAGTCCAGTACCAGGTGATTAGACTAAATACTGTTTTTTAAAGACAATTACGTAAATAGAAATTATATTATACAAATGATGCCGAACCTATCGAATTTCTATCAAAGTCAAAGTTAAATAGCATTAATGAAAGTCGATAACAAACAATTTTTTTTTAATTGTATAGGTGGAAGCCATACTCCGCCGTAAAGCATTACTTGTGTTTCGATTGGAGAGATGCGGTTTCCGGCTACACTTTGAAGAGAAGCGACCATCTTAGTCCTCAGGAGTAGCAACGTATCTACGTTTGAGTTCAGATAAGATTTCAGTCGTGTTGGTTATACGTGGATGTCTACGGGCTGCGACTATTTAAAATCAGGTGGTTTGCATGCTCGTTTGGTAGTCTTTTCACATTAAAAAAACGTGATCGCCGCCCGAGGAGTTTACTGCCTTGTTTGGTAATTTTAGTAAATGTGTAAACAAATTAAGCCTGATGTTAAATTATACTGAATATCTGTACAAAGCCTTAACATTAATATGTCCTTGACCGCCGCGTACTAACCGGAAAGCCGGCTGGCTTATCTTATCTTAAAACAACAGAGGGGGCACTCTATACTTGGAAATATACGACATACGATTTATTCATTTTTTACTAGCTTTTTCCGCGATTTCGTTCGCGTTTATTTTATATAATTTTAAAATAAATCTCAAGTTACTTATTATAACATCAGCTATCTGCCAGTTAAAGTCCCGTCAAAATCGGTCTAGCCGTTTCAGAGATTATCTGGAACAAACAGACACACAGACAAACAAAAGAGGAATAAATCTTATTTTGGTATATGTACCGTGTATACACACATATTCATTTAGTGATTATTTTAATATTACAAACAGACAATCCAATTTTATTTATTTGTATAGATGTATAGATTAGCAGCTGCCCGCGACTCCAGTCACATAAGCATCCATTTTGGGTTTTACCATATTTTCTAACAGGAAAAAGTTCTCATGGTTCACACCCGTAACTGTCAAATTAATAGTTATTATGTTAAGGTAACAGTCCGAGTTAATTACAATAATAAAAACCTAAAAACTAATTATAATAAGCTTAACCTTACAAGTGATGCGACATTCTCAGTTCTCAGGAATAACGAGCTCAGATTAACCTTCACTCCTGTTTAAGGTTGTATGTGTATGTCCAGGGGCTGCAGCGACTACTTAACATCAGGTGGTCTGCATGCTCGTTTGCTACTTTCGTCAGCGTGCGGTTCCGCCAGGCTAACTTCACATCGAAGGCCAGGGGATCACACTGTGTTGGCGGGGCAGCGTTAGGGAGGAGCTTCCGGAAGGTTAGCGGATCGATGATGTTGATGGACCTCCGCCTTTCCTCCCCGTATAAGTGATGACGGTGACCGTATTGACGCAGCGAGCTTCGCTCTTCTTCGTGGACGCAGCGACTGGTTCGAGGCACTTGAACCCTTTCCAACGAAAGGGCTAGGTTATAGCGCATGCTTTTAAATAAATATATACAATTGTAATATGTGGTAGCAGATTATTGCATAGTAGTTTTCAACAACTTCATACAAAACTGAAACATTTAATGTAAAGACGTCACGATTGCTACATCCCTAAATAATAATGTAAATCATACTTAATTGTTGCTTTATTAACCGCTCTTTAATACAATCAAAACCGAGCCTTTCAAAACGAAGCCTTATAACATGTAACATGATAGTAATCCTACCATTGGGTTTTGCAACAGCTAAGCCAATTCATAATTAATCGACGCTGTCTATGACAAAACGGTTGGTTCATATATCGCGCAGAGCATTAGGTTCACAGATGGATCTAGTGAGTAATTTTTTAGTGGGAGAAAATCCTAAATAATCCAGAATCGCTTTCAAATTACCAGATACTTTTGAAAGGTTTTCTGTCTAAGAAAAAAACTTCATAAAACAATGGCGTTCTTCTCTACGTGATCGCCGACTTGTCGCCCTCCTGATCCTGATAATATCGCCCGCGTGTTATGCAATCCTTGTATGACCTTGCGGATTGCTTGCTTCAGCATATTTCCAAGCATGCGTGCGTGCTTACTTGCATTTTGTGAGCGTGTGTCTGTCTGTGCGTCTGCATGCGTTCGCAATTGCTTCTTTGTTTATGCGCTATGTAACTGCTAATATTTTTCCTTATTTTTTCATTATCTATCCCTTATTGTCTTTTTCCCCTTTCTTCCTCCTCTCTCTCTCTCTTTATTTTTCTGTGTCTCTGTTCTATATTCTCTATGTTTTTTAATTTAACATTGGCAACACCGAGTAAAGATAGTTTTTGGTTATGAACTTTGAAGATAGAATAAGAAAAAAGAAAGAAAAATACAGAAGACGGTAGATTTTGTTGGCAGCATTATTATTGATTGTTACACGTGGAGATTTCAAGTTTTCACATGCGGATTATTATAAAAGTTATTTGTTCACCATTGTTGTTAGTTTGTTTTCTATTTCTTACATTAATAATTGCATTTAATGAAAGCTGTGATAGCTTAATGGTTAAGTGTTCTTACTCGCGAATGGTCGGGACTCCTAGCACATGTCTCCAATTTTTATTATTTATATGCGTATTAGAAATTAACTATTACTTACTTGAACAATGTAGGAAAACATGATGCATCCTTATGTCTAAGAGTCCCATAAAGATCTCAAATTCTACCAACCGGCATTTGACCACCGTGGTGGTTTGAGACCTAACCTTACTGGATCTGAGGGGAGACTCCTTACCAGCATTGAGATCGTTGGTTCTCTGCAAATATCTCAAAGGTCTACTTTACATTTGACCAATGCTGACTACGAACTGGCTTCTGAGAAGACTCGTGCAGATTGGTTGATGGTGATATAGGAAAGTGTCATCATTTAGACATTACCGAAATAAAATAGATTTACAATTGAAATTGCAAAAAAAAATAGTTAATTAAATGATTTATATTCAATAGAGTTATGTTTTGTCGTTAATTATTGTATACAAACCGATAGTTTTTGTAGTAGGTATATTTATACTTAATCATAGTATAAATATAAGAACTTAATCATTTGTTATCATAGCCATATATACCATATAGCATATAATCATAGTCATTCTATATCAGAAACTACTGTATATAAATCGATGTTTCCACAGTAATCGGTTATACTATAAATACGTGCCGTCGGCTATTTTATTATCGACATCGGTGTGGTTCGATTATGTAAATAACAACAAACGGACTTATGTTTAATTGTAACATACATTACGACAATGTAATTTGTAATCAACGGGTTATGTAAAAGAAAAAAGTATTTATTTATGTACAAAATGTATGCATGCAACCATCTGTTACAACGTTTTAGATACAAAAACCTACTCACCGTGCCAGCGCACTTGACGTTCTCTGCCATCGAAGCCTTCTTACCATAACTCGAACACCAAAAATCACCAATCAAAACATCGGAATAACCATCAATAAACAAACATCACGCGATAATCCCGGCACGTGATTGGCTACAGATAAGTTTTTGATTTTCGAAATGTAGTTCGAAATTCGAATGTTTACATGTTTTATTTACGTTTGAAATCGAACGCGTCCAGTCTGGCGCGGCGCGTCGAGGCGACTGGGTGCGCGCGCCGTCGCGTTGCCATGACGACGAAGCTTTATTTTCTAGGTGTTTGTTAGGGATATCGGTGTGGCGATAATCTATACATCTATACTAATCATTCGGTAATGTTTTGCGACTACGTTTTGCTGGAGGGCGAATATGAGGCGACGCGTGAAATCGGCAGCTGTAATGCAAGCCTCGCAAGTGGAAAACAATTTTCCGTATGACTTAATATGTTCAGATTGCTGTGTGTTGCAGATTTCAGTTATCTAAATTATTTTTTTCCATTAAGTAAAATGAGATGAGACTCGTAAGAGTTAGTTTTTTAGCATTTTTATTGAAATATTGAATACATATATATGTATATTACAATTTGTATGTAGCACTATAGTTTTTATTTGTTGTTTTAAATTAAATCTAATATTTATATTTATTTTAATACATACTACTATAACATAGTTTAACTAAATAAAAGTTAAATAAGGCTCTTAGTCTGATTTTTAGGTCCAGTAAATATACCGAAGGTTCCCATGGCATTGGCGACTCTTCTGCTGTTGCAAATGTCCAGGCGACGGTGACTGTTTTCCACCAGGTAGCAGTAGAAGCTAGTCTAGTTCGTGGTTGTCCAATCGGGATCCCGCACCCAGAATTTAAGGACTGAACAGGAACAGGGTGTCAGTGAGTAAAAGTCCGACGTACCCCTTCAGCCAAGCCCTGGGCGTATACAATACGATACAAAAAATAAGGGATCATTTGATGCCTCCCACACAAAAAGGTTGTTAGTGTATGTTATCATTAGGTTTAAAATGTACAATAGGATTTATTTTGAGAGCGTATCCACATCTCCCTGTAGTCGTTCCTTGTTCTATCCACATCTACTTTTCGTCGTTCCTTGTCCTATGTCCAGCACTGGGCTACAATTAAGCTTTTTATCAATAAATATCTTACAGCATCCTAGCACATTTTTACTTATACAATATTCCCCAATGCCTGAAGTCGTGTGTGTTGCCAGTTGACTTACGAAGCCGAGATGCGCTCCTTTACTTTAGGACTTATCCGGAAGTTCAGAGTCGCTCAACGTGCTATGGAGAGAGCTGTACTTGGTATTTGGCTTGGTATGATATGCGAACATTTTGTTGAAAATTTTGAAAAAAAAAAACAAAATTGAGGCCTTCATGAAAAATCCATGAAAGTTTCTAAATGTCGGTCAAAAAAGCGTTAATCGTGAGTACCTTTACATAGTAAAATGTATATAATAATAAGTAATTACTCAAAGACTTCAGAGTACTGGTAATTTTTCGGGAACTTTCCATCTTAATTGTCAACATGTCAACTGTATGTTAAGCATTAAATACTACTTATGTTAAGACTTTAGTTAAGACTTTTCTGAGTAGAGTTCGACAAAGACAAGTTTCCATTACTATTTTCGTAAAACTAAAATATGTTTCAAAAACATGTCTTCTGCTTCCCAGTAAGTATTAAAACCTATTCAAAGTAACGAGATCTGAAAATCGAGTTTTCCAAAGGTTCTCCCCGTGATCCTATTAAGTAGGGACGAGACCTTTGACAGCTTTTACGTATGTTTGATTTAGAAATGACCCAATTCTATTGGAGTAATATGGTATTAAAATTTTTGCAGGCGCTTAGCGGATCTGTATTAGAATAAAATTTTAATATGCGAACTGTCAGTTACTAAAATGGTTTTAAGATACGATACGATATGATATGATACGATATGATAACGATCAAGGACTGATTTAAAAAGTGCCGAGAGTTTTTTTCGCCGGCTTTTTTCTCCCGGTCAACCTTAGCCAACAGACGCTCAAGGCCGATGCTGATTTTATTTTATACCCTTGACGTTCATTAACTGTTTGTAAATATCTTACAATGAAATAAAATATTTGATACGATACGATATGATACGGTACGGTACGATACAAAAAGAATACGACAACGTGGTAAACAAAAGGAGGCTTTATCGCTTAGACAGCTATTTCAGGCAATCTTTGGGTAGGGGATAGAACACAGTAACGGTCAGGTAGTAATTTGATGGGAATTAGAAGGATTTCATTTTATAATTATTATTTTGTTTTTTAATGAATGTCATTACTCTAAGCTTTTTTTTGCTCACATTTATGATTAATCCATTTAAGATATTTAACTATATTAATTTATATGATGTTATTGACTATATTATTAATTAGGGTAATTGGTTTATCCATGCTTATTAATTAATAATAAATAAATAAATTATACATACAAATTTTCTTGACATGCCTTTTTATTAGTTTAGAAATAAACTAATAAAAAGGCTTCTGTAGTTTGGCACCAGGATGGCGCTGCAGCTTGCCTACTATACTCCTGCCTGTCGTAAGAAAATTATATTATAGAGCCGTCCGTGAAACATGAGTGCCTAAATGTTTTAAATAGCAAATATTTTTATCGTTACTTTCACTATTACTGTATTCAGACGCTCTCCTGCCGCTCTCCCGTCATTCTTTTGTACGTAGTTGTCATTTATATAATACTAGATGAATCTGTATTATTTCACTCCTCTACAAACGAATTTCCAACGATGTCAATCAGTTTTTTAAATGTTGGTATTCAATAGCCTGTTTTCTAAAATCTAAATAAAATCCAATGAACAAATAAAACGTTTCATACAAACTTTCATCCCTTTGGGGATGATAGTTGGAAAACGAAATAGCCTATGCCCTTTTCTACATCTCAAATTATCTGTACATCGAATTTCATTTAAATCGGCACAGCAGTTTCAGCAGTAGGAGGCCACTGAAGGGTTTTAGTGGATGTAGTTGCGTTCGTTTCGAGATCCTGGTGTTCTTTACAAGCGCGGAAGGAGGCCGTTGAGCGATTTTTAGTAGATAAATATTCTACATAACCCAAAATCGTTTTTATCTTACCGGGTACCTTTAAAAAGTCTTTTCCCGGGAAGAAGATGAAAAAAGAAAAAATCATTTAATCGGCCCACTCATACATTACAGCAATAAAAAGAAAAATATGACAATGTTAAGAAAAAAATACAAAATCAAACATAATAATTAAATAGATCTTTTGCTAGAGGTTAAGTAATATTTTCTTTAATGAGACAATTATTGCAGTTGTCATAACAAGTTGAGACAAACGGATTTGAGTGATAAATAAAATCAAATGATCGACGCTGCCGGTGACAAGAGGGCTGGCTCATATCTCGCGCAGAAAATTGCGATTGCTATCCAGCGCGGGAATGCAGCTAGTGTTCTTGGATCCATAGAGCATAGGCACGGACTCCCTTTAGATTGTTTAGGTTAGGTTTATATTTTAATTAGTTTTAACATTGTCATTATTGTAAATATGAGAATAAAATAATGTATTATTAAGTTTTATGAAATAGGAATATAAAGATAATGTAAATGTACATGCTCTCGTATTTCGTGAAAAATATTATTTGGGAGGCTCAAATACTTGTGCCAGTTTTTTGTTCGCGTATCTTCACGGACAGAAATCTGAATAATAAGTCATAGACGTTATGTTACGTCAAGTAACACAGAAGTGTACGCCGCAGAGAGCGTTAAATTTCTTGGACTTTCTACCAACGAATTGTGGTAGGCGACGGTAGAGTGCATTTGCCGCAACTGTTGGCTACCTTGTTATACAGATTTCTGTGGCCCGTCTGATGTATGAGTATTTCATTTGTTAAATAATTGTACAAATAAATTTTTTTGAATGCATTGTATATTAGTGTTTTATTATGTTGTAATTTAGTATTTCTAGTCAAGTCAGGGTGTAAATAAAGACATTGCAAATTCAAGCGTTGTATTATTTTTCTATCAGATTACCTAATAATTCACAATATAATCATCACCAAGGTATTACTTCGATAGGACGGGAAGGTACCATCGTTGTAGTTTGAAGATGGTTATCTCAGTTCGTGCACCTTTAGAATGAAACTAAGGAAAACAAGATTTTACGTTATGTGAAAAGAATAGCGGAAATTAAAATATACAATTTAATAGATTTGGTAATTCTCATTTGGTACTACCTATGTGACAGGAATAAAAAGTTATTCGAAATTAGGCACCACTTGTAGGAATTTCGTAATAGTTCAATGACTAAGGTGGTGGTGGTGGTGGATAACGATTTTTTTAAGCGCGCCGCTGCTCTCTTCATGATCGTCTCTGAAACATTTTGCGAGTTATCACCCGAGAAAGAATAATTGACGAAAAATACACCTGTCTCGTAGGCTTCAATCTCTTTATCTATACAAACAATACAATGGACATCAGAACATAAAATAAAAATCAGTTGTAAAACATTAAAACTTTATTGGCTTATCACTAAAATGGTAAGGCATTTGAAGGCTGGACGTGTTTTGTACTTTAACAATATATTTTGTAAAATATCCTGCGACATTTTGTTTCCAAATAAATATAATATTAAAAATAAAGACAACTAACCCACTACTTTCATAATTTCTAATGTTATTTTGTGAAAAAAATCAAATTAAATAAAAGTCGTGGCTAGTTCATGAACGGTATGGCAGCGAGTTATTATAGAATCAAAATGTCGTAGAACTTTTGTAAACAAGAAAACATTTAATTACTATACACAATATTGCCCTTATATAATATTGTACAGGCCGTTATAGTCATGGCAACACTTGCCTCAATAATGTTACAACCACCGCGAGGGAATTAATTGAAGCTGTAATCTTATTTACATGTTTGTTTTATCAACTATTACACCAAAAGCCCAATCATAACCATGAATTTATATCTCATTTCTAATGATATCCATAGCGCTCCTGGTACGGAAAAACCTTTGATATATAGTATACCGGTAACTATGATCATATAGGCAACGACAGTCGAACTGTTTCAATAAACTTTTATGATCAATTTATATGTGTAACTGCGGTTGCTGCCAGTATTGTCACTGTAGTGGTCACTCCAGCCCATGGACAACCACGTCCAATCTCAAATAGAACAGAAGTTCTATTTAAGGATGGACGCGGACGCGTTCCTACT
>DWON01009472.1:0-11377 GCA_018251015.1 Phocides pigmalion okeechobee | reverse complement strand
CTTCGAAAGAGAGGTTACTCGTAGAATCCAACTCGGATGGGCAGCGTACGGGAAACTACGAAGTATTTTCTTATCTGATATTCCTCAGTGCCTGAAGTCGAAATTGTTTGAGCATTGTGTGTTACCAGTGTTGACCTATGGGGCGGAGACGTGGTCCTTCACGCTAGGACTCATCCGGATGCTATGAGTGAGCTATGCTCGGTATTTCACTACGAGATAATATTCGTAACGACGAGAACCGTAGATGAACAAAAGTAACCGACATACCTCTCAAAATCTGCAGGCTGAAGTGGCAATGGGCAGGCCACATCGCCCGAAGAACAGACAATGATGTGGCAGAAAGGTTCTGGAGTGGCGACCACGTCTAGGCAAAAGGAGCACAGGGCGTCCCCCAACCAGGTGGAGAAAAGGAAAAATGGTCGAAATTAAAATGTCTAGTAAGAAAAAAATTGGTGTAATGTTATCCCAAAATCAATATAACTTTGGACCACAACTAATTCTCTCTCAATCTCAAAATTTACGCAAATTTTACAAACTTTTTTCTAATTGGTATTGACAACATCAAAAGAATACATAAATCACAACTACTGTGTAGCGCTTTTATACATTTTACTGACTAATTTCCAGAAATCGTCTTTTATGTGCTCCAATGTTACCCAGAATGACTGAAACCAAAGCGGGCTATACTCTCTTCAAATACAATTAAAATGTCCAAAACATTCGACGATTCCCTTTATTATTTCAAACAAGCCACCTGCGTCGTGTCATCGTGTGTGACAAGCGTGTTATTAAGTTTCCGTTGCAGAATATTTTTTTATGCCATTTCTAAATGGACCGTTTAATTAATAAAATCGCAATGTCGTTCGATATAGATATTTCTAATTGTTATTTTTTTCAACTAGCTACATGCATGTTTGATAGAAAAATAATATAAGTTTAGTCTAGGCTTAATAATATAATATAAATTTTAGTCTAGGCTAGGTCGCTAGTTAATAATAAAACGGCCATGATATTAATTTTAAATTATCATCGCGGAATTTATACATTTTCTACAAATATTATAAATTAAGTTCCCCGTTGCGTTTGACTGTCTGTATGTGATAAACTCAAAAAGTACTGGACGGATTTTCTAATAGTTTTTAACAACAGGTAGAGTAGTTCTTCAGGAAAGTTTTGTGGCATAATAAGTTTTATTCTTTCTAAATTGGGTGAGAAATTAAATAGTTAAATTCAATACAGTAATGCAGTCGTCGTTCGAAATAGATGTTTCTAATTGTTGGTTTTTGCTACTAGGTAATAACTGGATGCATAATGTAATAAGAAAAATAATGTTAGTAAAAATATAAACTCGAGCGAAGCTGTGCGGGGTCGCTAGTTATATATAATCCTTCTGTGTCTGTGTATTTCACTGGAGTCCTCCTAAAAGGCTGGACCGAATTTAATGAAATTATTTGTCTGCAGGTGGACCCGAGAATGATTCAGATTCTCAATTGGATCCAATTATTTCTGACCTTAGTTCCGATAGAACCTGACATACTTTCTGCAAAGAGTAAGAAGCGGGCATACAGGCCACCTGGTGTTAAGTGGTCACTGTAGCCCATGGACAACCACGTCCAATCTCAAATAGAACCGAAGTTCTATTTAAGGGTGGACGCGGATGCGTTCCTACTCTTAAGAACTAAGATGGTCGCCTCCAATAATGTGTATCCACACCTCCACACCTCACCAACCGAAACACAATAAAGGAAGAACATGTTGCTTTACGGTGGGTTAAGAGGGTGGTGGTAGTACCGCCCCGGGCGAGCTCTAATGGCTCTACCACCTTTAAAATTTACTATATAACATTATTGCAACTAGTAGCCATGCAACTGGTTCAAAATATCGGCAATTAAAAAGTGTTAATCAAGAGTACCCGTTATATAGTTATACTGTGTTTTTTCTACGCAAATTTAATTATTACTTTTGTCGTCTAAAGGTCAAAATTCGATCGTAAAAGTTTTATAATTAAAATAAATGCCTTTTTGCCATGATGACGGTCCACAGACTATTGTAAAAAGAACATTTGGCACGTAAAATTCATTCAATCAATCCGGAGTTCTAAAATTAGTTGGTGATATTTTTTTATTTTGTCTGATTGTGATCATAGACTTTTATAGGTTTGACCAGGCCTTTTTCGTCACTTCTATTTTCGGTAATTCTAGATAGTTGTAAGTCCACTTTTTGTGTTTGGATAATTTTGACCTAGAATAAAAATCCTAATTTTTTGGAAAGGTTACTATTATTAATTTCTTTTTATTTTCAAATTCATGAATTTTTAATATTTCAGGCAAAATTTCGTATATATCTTCTGTTTTAACTTTGCTAGGCGTCACACTAATTCATGCGTACAATAAGTATAAAAAGCTGAAAAACTTTTCTTTTCAAATATTAATACTCCTCACATCTCACTCACCCTACCTCACTCTCTTACTCATTCACACTCACTCACTCATTCACTAACTCTCAGTCACTCACTCTCACTCACTCATTCTCCCTCATTCACTCTACCTCACTCACCCTCACCCATTCACTTACTCACTCTCTCTAACACACTCACTTCCTCTCACTCATTCACTCGTATATTTTCAAACGGCTTTTCAACCGATTGCATCGAAGTACAAAAGGTTGGCTACGATTTCGATCTTGGCATGATTCCGTTTTTACGACGATCGACGGCAATAGAATGTCCCTTTTAGTTACTCAATGGTAGTACACAGGTTAGTAGGTTTTTTTATGTGAGAAGACTAGCAAACGAGCATGCAAATCACCTGATGTTAAATAATCGCAGCCCACGTACAACCACACACACGACCGAAATCCTGTCTAAACTCGGACGTAGATACGTTGCTACTCCTGAGGATTAAGATATTTATTTATTCAATAAATCTTTGAAATCGCCTCGTTTCAAACTGTAGCCGGCAACCGCACTTCTCCAACCGAAACACAAGTAATGCTTTACGGCGGATTATGAGAGCGGACCTCCCCGGTCGAACTATAGTCCTCCCACCTTTAAAATTATTAAGGTATTTTCTCTTAAATGTTGCGTCTTTCGAAGGATGTACGTTCGATCGGTGTACGAGTCTATAAATACAATTTGGTCGCGAACAAAGTAAGGGTAAACAGTAACAGTCCGGGTCTCAATCAATAGGCCGGGCGTGCCTGTTTGCTGTTCGCTCTACTTTCCTATACGGCGATAAGGCAGCCTCTTTGTTTCCTTAAGTAATGGGAAAGTGCTAAGTTTAATGCGTATTCACAGCAGACCCTGAACGGTGACGAGGAAGATACTACCGTCTAACAATCAATCTATACAAATAAATAAAATTGGTGTCTTTTTGTAATATTAACATTTTTTACTAATTGTGTCTGTGTATCTGTCTGTTTGTCTGTCTGTCCGGCTAATCTCTGGAACGGCTGGCCCGCTTTTGACGGAACTTTCACTGGCAGATATCTGATGTAACAAGGAGTAATTTATGGTTTTTATTTTAAAATTATTTAAAATTAACGCAGACGAATTCGGGAGAATGATTAAATCCTCAAAATCCTGAAAGATTTGGCTGCCGGCTCATTTATTATTCTTATTATTATTTATGTGTGAAGAGCAGCAAATGAGCATGCAAATCACCTGAGTTTTTATGAAAGGGTAAGAAACGGGCATGCAGGCCACCTGATGTTAAGTGGTACACATTAATGGAGGCGACCATCTTAGTCCTCAAGAGTAAGAAACGCATCCGCGTTCATCTTTAAATAGAACTCCTGTTCTATTTGAGATTGGACCTGGTTGTCCATGGATTGCAGTGACCACTTAACATCAGGTACCCTGCATGCCCGTTTCTTACTCTTTCACAGTAACAAAAAAAATGTTTGTTTATATTGCCTGAAATAAATGATTTGATTAGATTATTTTTCGTCCAAGGAATTCATTGTAAGCGAGCAATGCATCTGTAGACTATCTCAAATAGGATTTCAATCCAATTTAAATTCTATTTGACCGTTTACAATCATGTGGATGGCGTACTACTACTATTAAATAAACATTCCGTTTAAATTGTATATTGTCATGCATTTCGAAAGTGTTTTTTATGTGAGAAGAGTAGCAAACGAGCAAAGCACTCAGGAGTAGCAACGTATCTACGTTCGAGCTCGGATAAGATTTCTATGTGTTTGTGGTTATACATGGATGTGTATGGGTGCGACTACTTACCATCAGGTTTGCATGCTCGTTTGCCACTTTTCACACGTAAAAACATACAGACATAACACATTTTTAATTTTTATTTATTTTTTATTCTTATTACTATTATTGTTATTTTTTGATTGTGTTTTTTTTTCATTGTTAGTATTTATGTTTGTAAGTTTGTGTTATTACCTTTATATAATGTAGTTATTAATTGTAGTGTTCTTAGTTTTAAAAATGTATACTGTGTTACCTTTACCGTGAATAAAGTTTATTTAGTATAAGTCTGTGGAATTGGTGAAGTTGAACCTACAGTTTCTTGGCCGAAGCTTCAAGCTTCTTCGAAGTATCCAGCTCTTGCGACGTTCTGGAGAATATTCTTAGAAATTTTGAGATGTAGTCATACCGACAGATCAACCATACAAATGCAACAGCGATATTCATCCGTCACGAGCACGTGACGTCGAGACAGATCTACGTCTTACCTCCATCAACTTTATTTATAGGGTCTTAAAATTTTATTACTTTGAATCGGTTTGGATTATACGAGTAATCGTTGTGGTGGAATTGATTGTGTTATTTTAGTTTACTTCACGTGGTCAGTCCAATCTTGGCAAAATAATATAGACCTGTGCATTATGGCAAAGGAATGGACAAAAAAATGTTGGTAAAAGAACAGACCTACTGCAGACAAAACAAATAAAGAATTCTATAAAATTAAAGCAGATTATAAAAAAAAATATGGCATAAAACGGCCGAAGGTGGTAGAATTCTTTGAAACTCCCTACGAATATTGCTAGGTAAAAAACACAGATTATCAAAAGCAACTATGCACTGTCCCACTTGTCGGTCATAGAGGGTAGAATTTTTTTGTCACTCACCTAAAGATATTGCAACGTAAAAAGCAACAGATTATAAATTTAAAAAAAGTGTGCTCTATGACACATGTCGGACGAAAGCGATATAAATCTTTGACACTTGTCTAAGGATATTGCAAAGTAAAAAGCAACAGATTATAAAAAAGTGTAATTATGTGGGAAACAAAAAATTAACTTTATATATAAAAACTATTCATACGATATAATAAACATGAATCCATAAAGTTTCCACTATTAGGTAATACCAGAACAAAATAACTATACACTAATGCACGTTGGTCGAAGGTGATAGAACTATTTGACATTTGCCTATGGATATAGCAGAGTAAAAAGCAGCAGATTATAGATAAAAAAATCTATGCACAATTAATTACACATGTAGGTCAAAGGGGATCTTTGATCACCTGCGACGTCACTACTGTCATAACTATATTCAATTTGCTCCTATAGCAGCAGTGTAACGCTGCTATGTTCTGTTTTTGTAATGATAAAATTCACTCCGTTAAAACTTTCATTTAAGAACTCCTTTAGGTAGCACTCCAATTTTATTCAAAGTTATTTTTTATGTTTAAGGAGTAGCTAAAGCGTACAAGTCAACTATTGTTCTACGCAGTCCGTGGACATCCACGTCTTACATTCAATAGGACTCAAGTCCTGGCTAACGTTGTGCACAGATACATTGCTTCTTCCAAGGACTGAGATGGCGTCGTTTGTAAGTGTAGCCGGTAGCCGTTCTCCAACCTAAACTCAAGTGCTGTTTTAAGGTGGATTGTGTGGATGACGATACAGCACCCTGGTCGAACTCTCCCTTGCAATATGTACTTGCACCTTTATTGGTGACCATGAGCGGCAGAGACCATTTAATATAAGGTGAATTGCATGATCGTTTGCTAGTTACATTACATAAAAAGGTAAACTGTACGCTTGGCTGTTATTTCTATTAGATATACGAAAAAATACGATGAATTACGAAATATAGTTACATCAATATTAAGACAAAGGAATACAAAATCATTTATATATTGGATGCGTCTCTAACAAACGAAAAACTAAGCTAGGGTCAGTTTGCGCGAAGTTGAGTATTTTTTTAAATAGAACGCAATGTACAAACAGTCAGATTGATGAAACGAAAAGAATCTAGATTCACTCTGTACCCAGACTAAGATTTTCGAAAACATACTCAATGTGCAATGATGACTCACTCAGACTTTTATTTATGTAGAGGTAAGTTATAAAATAGTTCCACCTAAAAGCTGCGAGGAAAAGCTCTATATAAAGGTTTGCCTTTGTCGTATAAGTGCAGTGGCCTCCGGTGTAGACGGAACCCAGTAATTTATAGCGACAAGTGGAAAAATATTGGATCTTTTATGTAACGTATAAAAGGTATTTTATATATTAAAGGGTAGTTTCACATTTGTTTTTAGTCCTATAATGTTAAGATCATTTGTTTTATGCGAGGAAAGTAGCAGACGAGCATGCCAACCACCTGATGTTGAGTAGTCGTAGCCCATAGACATTCACGTACAATCAAAAACACGGACGAAATCCTATCTGAGCTTGAACGTAGATGCGTTGCTACTCCTGAGGACTAAGATGTTCACCTCGCTTTAAAGTGTGGCCGGCAACCGCACCTCTCCAACCAAAACACAAGTAATGCTTATAATTATAATGCTTTACGGCGGATTATGAGGGCGGTGGTGGTATCTCCCCCGTCGAACTATAGTTCTCCCACATTTTAAATGCAGTCAAGTCATGCATTAGTAAGAAGTGCATGCAGTCCGACTGATGTCAAGTTGTCGCTGGACATTGATATACAACCTCAAACAGGGCTAAATTTCGATTTGAGGTCGTAATTTGATTCCTTGCTACTGAGACACTGACCACTGTGTGTCACGCGGGTCGTATAACTGATAAATAATTATAAATTAACCTTAATGTTACCTAATTTATTATACAGTATCATAAAGTTATGATAGTATTATTGATGAATCAAGAAAAAATAGGGACAGTTACGACAGGTTGGTGCATTGTTCTGCATCAACGTTTTACGTTATTATACGCGTTAACGATAATTTTAGATAATTTATTATACAATAGCATAAAGTTACGATTATTGATTAATCAAAAAAATCTGGGGCCAGTTTGCCTCAGTTTTACTGCAATGTTGTTTTTTGACTTTCTAAGTTAATATACGTGATAACGTTAATTTATTATATATAAAAATATTTTAAATTTACGGTTATTGATAAATCAAGCGATAAATTAAGCTAGGGTCAATTTTCGCCAGGTTGACTATATTGATGTTTTATCAACTTTGTAATTTAATATAATCGTCAACGTTAACTTTTGATAATTTATTGTACAATATGTTAAATTTCCATTTATTTATTAATCAAACGAAAAAATAAACAAGGGTCAGTTTGCGCCATGTTGTATGTATTGATGATTTTTCAACTTTCTAAATTAATATATGTTTAGTTATACTTTTTTTATAATTTTTCTTCAATTTACGATTATTGATAAATCAAATGAAAAACTAAACTAATCAGTTGGCGTCATTTTTTTTGCATTTCCGTTGTGTTTTTCAATTTTCTCATTTAAATAACTCCGATATATATATAACCCTCGGAAACCATAAAAAAGCATTCAATTTTTATGAACATGTAACCGGCTCTGTCGTCACATATAACAAGTTCATATAAAATTAGCATTTATTATGTGGAAGAATTCGTCCGTCTCTAGCCTCACCTATAGTGGGTGACGTAAAAAGATACATTAATTCAAAATAAAACCGTTTTTTTTAATTCAAACGTGTAGACCATGAATATAGTTTTAAATTCATTATTTAGATTTCAGATGGGCCGGGACTAGACCGGTAATCCCTTTCTTGTCAGACAAGATTGATATCGTGAATCGTGAGTTGTCAATAAAAAAATGGCCGATACGAGACGCTCTGCGAGTGTGAAATATCGAAATTACTGGTTATTGAAAGAGTATGTAATTCTTTCATATCTAACAATGATGAAAATCCTGAAGCTAATAATAATAAAAACCTAATCTAAACAATCTAAAGGGAGTCCGTGTTCATGCGGCATGGTGCCAAGAAGGCTAGCTGCATCCCCGCGTTGAATAGCAATTTGTAATTAAAAATGACCCGTTATTAAATATAAGTTTCGTGTGCTCACTATATTTTTGAAACTATGCTATGTATATTTCAATGTTAAGTTTTAAAAGAGTCCCGGGAAGATGTTTTCAGTATTAAGAGTAGTATTTTTCGCAAATTTAGATGAAACCAAAAAATAAATTTACAATTAGAAATAAAAATAATAATTTAAAACGAAGAAATGTTGTATTAAGCTTGCAGTACGGTTTAAATTGAAACTGAGTAATGATCTATCATCATCATCATCATCATCATCATCGAGAACGTCTCAGCCTCTTTGGACGGGGGAAAAACTTTTTTTCATTGTAAAAGAGTAAGAAGTAGAGTAAGTTAAGTGGTCACTGCAGCCCATGGACAAACACGTCTATTTAAGGATGGACGCGGATGCGTTCCTACTCTTGAGGACTAAGATGGTTGCCTCCAATAATGTGTATCCGGCAACCACATCTCCCCAACCGAAATACAATACATGAAGAACATGTCGCTTTACGGCAGGTTATGAGGGTGGCGGTGATGCCGCCCCGGGCGAGCTTGAACGGCTCTACCACCTTTAAAACTCGAAGTAAACACTGATTGCCCGGGTCTATAGTCAGGGTTGCACCCCGGCTTTACTATCATAACCCTCACCTGTCTCACTGTCACCTTATGTATCCAGGTATCTACATACAAATAAAAATACATTTAAAAATACACATACCTAAGCACAGGAAAAAAGGGGCGCAATTTTTGATTTTGTTTTTTGAGTAATAAATATTTCTTCAAATTTCCTTAGCGAGATAATCATTAGCTTATTCCTTAGTAGTGTAACAAGGAAGCGAGGAGAATCGCCTCCGTTGAGCTGTAAACATCGACTGGCGTGCCTTACATAAATCTAGTTTATTGGCAGCCGGGAGCTTCATAAACGTGTTGGACACAGTGTACCAAAGTGCCTATATCTACCTATTTATACGTACAACTGCCTATTGTATCACGGGTTTTACCAAATAACATAACATATAAAATATTTTAAAGGTAGGAGAACGAAAAAACGACCGGGGAAGGAACCACCACCGTCCTCATAATCCGTCATAAACATTCATTCATTCATTACATTCAAAAGGTGGTAGAGCCGTTAGAGATCGAGCTCAAGAGTAGGAACGCATCCGCGTCCATCCTTTAATAGAACTTCTGTTCTGTTTGAGATTGGACGTGGTTTCAGTGACCACTTAACATCAGGTGGCCTGCATGCCCGTTTCTTACTCTTTCCCAATATAAAATAAAAAAAACTTGTGTTTCGGTTGGGAAGGTGCGTTTACCGGCTTCATTTAGAAGCGAGGTGACCGTCTTAGTCCTCTGGAGTAGCAACGTATCGTTCGAGCTCAAATAGGATTTCAATCGTATTTGTGGTTGGACGTAGTGGTGTAGTGTGGTGGTACGTATCTAAGCTCGAACGTAGATACGTTGCTACTCCTGAGGAAAAAGATCGTCGCCTCGCATCACAGTTTAGCCATCAATCGCACTTCTCCGACTAAACACAAGTAACGTTTTACAGCGGATTATAAGGCGGTAGTACATACTGGTCGAACTATAGTTCTCCCACCTTTCAATCTTGTAGTATATCTTGTATAATACTGAAGTTATGATTATTATATGTTTATTACTTATGTCGTTGAGTCCTCTGAAGGCCTGGTTTCCGGTCATTTGTCTCAGTGGATGTGTTAAATCGGACATAAAATCGGTAGTCACAAACAGGCAGGATAAGGCCAACCTATTTTGATTCTTATTCACTTGTTTTTTGGTTTGTTTTAGCTTGCAACGTTTTGTTTTCGTTAAATCTATTGCGGCGTGTGTGGCAGTAAAGTTATTGTTTTGCTTAATTAATAAAAGATTTCATAATACTACAGTTCGATAGAGGAAGTACCACCGCCTAAATAATCCGCTGGGAAGCATTACTTGTGTTGGAGAGGTACGGTTACCGGCTACACTTTGAAGCGACGCAACCATCTTAGTCTTCAGGAGTAGCAACGTATCGTTCGAGCTCAGATAAGATTTCAGTCGTGTTTATGATTGTACATGGATGTCTATGGGCTGCGATTACTTAACATCGGATGGTTTGCATGCTGGTTTGCTACTTTCCCCATATGTAAAAATATCGGAGATAACATGGCAATCCATAGGCATAGGTATTAGTTTTTTATTAACCTGAAAGGTTGTTTATATATTTTCATTTTTTTAGTAAAGACTTTCGTATATTTAAAGATAAACTTACACATATTTTTGTCAAAAATCTGTTACTTTAGTCTCAAACAAGTCTTAAGTTTTGGTATAGTCTTGTGTGCTCCGATTGTATTTACCTTTGCACTTAGTACACATTTTGCGTCAACATAATCAACTCTACTCTTTCGTGGACGCGTCGCGCCTCGCAGACGTAACAGTCGTTCGTTACCACTGTTTACTCAGTTGAAGGTGACCGTGGAACTTCGGAGAAACCTAAACCTACCTATCTATACACTCCATCTCATCGTGGTAACAAGCGATCCTACAGATTTATCTTTTCTTTATTTAAATATAATAAAACAAAGTCCTCCATCTGTCTGTCCGTCTGTTTATGATAAACTCAAAAGTACTAGATCGATTTTCCCTCAGTTTTCAGCAACAGGTAGTGATTCCCGAGGAAGGTTTATTGTTTAATAAGTTAACTTTTTAGTAAATTGGGCGAGCAATTAAATAGTTGAATTCAATATAGTAATTTAGTCGACGGTCGAAACAGATGTTGCTAATTGCTAGTTGCAAGTAGGTAATGACTGGATGCATGTATGAAGAAAAATAATGTAAGTGAATATAAACTCTATTACCCGAGCGACGCTGGGTCGGGTCGCAAGTTTTATATAATTAACTATTTCTAAGTTACGCTATTGTTCACACAAGATCACATGCACATTTTCTTCATGTTTGAAGTATATTTACATTGTAATAATTAAAAAATCATTAAAGTATCTCAAACATAACTTGGAATAATTACTTAAACAAACTTGCCTGCACAAAACTTGCCTACATCGGTGTTCCTGTTTAAATACGATGTCCGACTTCAAGAAGAGAGGCTTCTACTAAGTTAGTACGCTCAACAAGGACTTCATCACCACT
>DWON01009471.1:0-11377 GCA_018251015.1 Phocides pigmalion okeechobee | reverse complement strand
TTGGTCTAACACAGCCTATTTTCAAATCATCGGGGTACACTCCAGACGATAAACTACTATTGATTAGTTTAGCAATGCCTGTAGAGACGTCTTTACTAATTAGTTTAATATCTATATACACTTTAATTTTATCAATTCCTGGAGCTTTATTTGATTTTAGTTTTTAAATATTTTTTTGAATATCGTTACTTGTTGCTTTTTGAAAAAGAATGCTGGAGTCATTTGGTCTGCGGTAACTTAAAGAGTTTAGAAGTTTAGTATTACAATTGAAAGTTATGTTTTTTACAGCTCTATTAAAGGACGTTGCATTATTTTATGATATATTATACTTTATTGATGATTAGGATACATTAGTAAAATTAAAAGAAATCGAAGAGAAGTTGACATGAATAATTACGACCGTAAAGTTGTAACGTATTTGATGAAATAAATAGTTGACATAATTTTCTTAATGCTTCAAATACTTGATATAAAACAAAAAAGTAAACCAAGTTATACCAAAGAGCTTGCCTAAATGATTGAAGTACAAAAAATAAGCAGAAACAGAGCTGTCTTGTCATCACCAAGTTGGTTAAAGTATCTACCAACTTGATTTCTATGAAAGTCCCACAAGAATAAACAAAGTGAAGTTTCAATCCATATATTAACATATTTTAACTGAGTATATATAAACTCATGCAAAGCTTTCCAATTCTGCTGCCTTTGACAGCTTAATTATACTTGTACGTATTTTAAAGTTTACAAATTATTAGGAGAAAGGGACTTCAATGATATTATGATATCATCAATTATTGTCAGGTACAAACGTAATATTAACATAATCTCTAATTTTAAATTATAAATAATAAAAAAATATAAATTATAAAAGTGTAAGTTATTGACGTTAATACAAAGTACACTTCATTAACGTAACGTTAAGGTAAGCGAATCAGTTATAAAAATATTTAAAGATAATAAAACAAACTGTTGATTAAACCTGATTGCGGCAAACAATTACTTTTTTAATTAAATTATAAACCTATAACTATATTTCGGACTATAAAAACGTAGTGCAGTGTAGCGGTATTCCACAAAATTATTCAAAAGAGCAAAAATATAAATATAGCAAAATAATTTTGTAGTGAATTTATTACTGCACTGTTAAAAGTAACCAAACAATAAAAAAGCATGTCAATAGGTAAATTTTACTAAAAAAATAGTTTGAATAATTGTTGGTAATATATCTAAAATATTACGTAAGGTTAATCCGTTTGCAATTATAACTACACGACAAAAATTAAATGCGATGGCATCATAAAAAATTTAAAACGTTTAATCTATAATTATTTTATTTATTCAAAATATTTTCTCTCAATTCTCAATTTCACATCGAAATGCGGGTTACAATTTCACACTCAAGCGTTCACGAATTTATGTTAAAACCGCCCTTATTTAACTTTGGTCCCGTATTGATTTAATTATCGCCATTTAAATCTTACTTTGGACACTCGCAAATCTGATTATTGAAACGACGTTTACAAATAAGAGCAACAATCTGAATTTCGTTTACGTACCTACATGTATTTACAGTTTAAATGAATCTTTAGTAACTTGTAGTAATATATGAAGTAATATTTAGTTATTGTAATATTTTATAAAAATGACATAAGATAATCTGTAATTTGAAAATAACTGTCATTTTAGAAGCTAATATTCTTTCATATGATACCAAAAATATTATATTTTAATCGTTTTGAAAACTATCGTGTGTTCGTAAGGTTTAACCTGGAAATTATTCAATTTATTAAGCCGAGAATATTATAGAGACAAAGGACTTTACTTAAAGTAACTAACTCAGTATGCAACTTTTAATATAATATTTATGGCTTCTAAAAATACATGTTGGTGCTTGTAAACAGTAATAATAATAACAAATTTTGTCATATACATATATTCTCCAAGCTTAGCTTTACACTTACATTTTCTCTATTTCAAAACAATGCATAAATCATATCTGTGTTATCATAACGAATTAAAATAACATATCATAGAAATATTATGTACGTGATAGTTAAAATGCATGATTTAAAAACTAATAACAGGAGTTTACTTTCCGACATTACGTCTTATCTCGTAGACGCTTTAAACATAGTTATATCAAAATAATAGCTAAGCAGTTTCAACTGGGTTAAATCGCTTTCGCGGAACTTGCTCGAGCCGTGCGCAGTTCATTTCCTGTGTAATTACTTTCATATGCAAGTCTCTGCGTCTACTTCAATTATGCTTGCGCAAGCATAACCGGCTGAGGTTACAGTACAAGTATACTTTTTAAAGTGCCTTTAACATTTTTATATGAAAACCTAATAACTGAATATTCTTAGTAAACATTGCCCGTCATTTCACAGTTAAATTGAATCCGAAATCGAATTAGATTAAAGATTTAAATAAGTAAAACATGTTCGACGTCCACACACAATATACAATAAAATGGGACACATGTGTTTATAAAGGTGGCTAAAATTGGAACTAAAATTATTTCACAGATAAGCCCTCAAAATTGACAGTTCTACGAAGAAAGTGGCGCCTGATTAATACGTAAAAATATGTTTTTTCTACCACAAACTGTTAAGTTGCACTATAAAATAGATTATACTACTATATTCGGATTCAAAATCCCAGATTGTATTAGTGTATGTTAATGAAAAAAAAAGTACTTTTATGAATAAAAGATGCTGGGAACATGTTTTTATCGTAATACAATTAAACTGAATGCAATCTCCTCATCAACATCAAAGTATCAGGTTTGTTTATGGAATAAAAATAAAAAACTTTGTACCATACGCTCCCGTGTAGGGGTTCATGTTCTTGTACCTTTGGCCTTTTTCAGGCTATTTATCATCAGGCTTTTTTTTTGTTGTGAAAGAATAAGAAACGGGCATGCAGGTCACCTAGTATTAAGTGGTCACTGCAGCCCATGGACAACCACGCCCAATCTCAAATAGAACAGAAGTTCTATCTAAGGATGGACGCAGATGCGTTCTTACTCTTGAGGACTAAGATGGTCGCCTCCAATAATGTCTATCCGGCAACCACACCTCCCCAACCGAAACACAATACATGAAGAACATGTTGCTTTACGGCGGGTTATGAGGGTGGCGGTGGTACCGCCCCGGGCGAGCTCTAACGGCTCTACCACCTTTTCCCTACCAGGCTATATTGAAACTGAGCAATGACTACAAATAATTAAAGTGACGATACCTTTTATGTGGTATTTTTAACTTACGTATTACTATAGCGTTTATGGCAGACATATAGACTTATATTTTGCAAGAAAAACCAGCAGGTATTTAAGCAGTTTATAAAAAAAGTAGTTAATTTTATAAATTCCATCAAAAAATTGCAAATACATAGATAAAAATACTAGTAGTCTGCTCATATTTCTGTGCGCTACTTTTAAGATCTCTAACTGCAGGTCCAATTATAATTTATAGTCCATTTTATAATATCCTTTATGCGCTGAATCCGGATAAACATCAGCATGTTTAATAAGAGCGATCTCCAGCGGCGATGCAAACAACTTTGAAACTGGCCTAACACAGATGGAAATGACATCTCTTTGAAGATAAAGACGCGAGATAATTTTGCATTTTCGTTCTGAGACATCGCCGATATGTACCTACCTGTCGTGTTCTGCAAATTAACTTTTGATGCCAACTAAGTAGGGTATTTTCTATACTTGTGGGGACGAAATTAAGACTTCTTCTTTTATTAACTTACCAACTGACTTTGATCTGTGTAGCTATTAAATTTCTTTGACATTAATATCTGCAGCAAATCTTTAAAATATCTTTGTATTAGGTGTGTATGCAAAATGCAAAATCTATTTTATAGTGTCTTCGGTACAGAACATTTAAAAACTTTTAACAGAATGAATGCAATTTTTTAATATGCATAGAAAATTACTTCTATCTTTATTCAAACCTAGAATTAATCAGATTGTATAAATCCAAGTTTTGTTTTATTTAATGTTAAATAAAAAATGAATTCATAAATTATATACGTCTTTAAAAAGTCTACGTTCATTTTTTTTGTTTTATTCTATTTATTTTTAGTTGTGTTCTATCTTACCTAACAGCACATTTTTCTAATGAGTTCAAAGTTTTTAAAATATTAGTGTGGTTCGGTAAAACCAATAGGTATTTTTAACACCAATCAAAAGATTGAAGTGCATTCACCATGCTCGATGTACATCAAATATGACAGCCGTAAAGACAAATTTGTCACTACGATTATGTCAAACACAAAAATAATCCCGTCATCTATTTGGCATGTGACACACCCCTGCAGTTGTGAATTGCAAATTTGGGGAGTTTCATCTATAGGTTGGGTGAATGATCAACAAACGTTGGAAGCGAAAGATTATAGACAGCGTTGTATAGGTGATCAGACGTCGTTAGTCGAGCGGAGTTTTGAAAAAAAAAATGTCCAAATGTGTGTTGGACCACTCACAGTAATAGGTTCCGTACTCGATATAAAATAATAGAAAATATCCCGTAACTCTAAAATTTTATAAAATGTTTTATAATGTGTTTACAAACTAATTTCCGTAGCGTGTTTATTAAATTTTACTATCGGTAATTAGTTTCCCCCATAATTCAAAAGTTAGTCGGGAAAATTTTTGATAACTGTAAAATTGAATACCTCATAATCTTTACATTAAAAAATCATCATTTTAAAGACTCTGATCATCATTAGAAATCTGATGATTACGTACTTACGCACACTGGTAGTTCTCCATCTCTCGGTTATATTTAGACTTTTCTTAATTTCACTACACTATTTATAACAGTTATACACTTATCTTCAAATTAAGACATAAATGGCTAAATCTAACGAAAAAAAAAAACAAAAATTCGGAAAATAATGTTTCGTTTTAGTCCATTGGTTACGGAGCCCTAAAAAGTATAAGGCGAGGGATGTTGGTTGTCATGGTTATAATACCCGCTCGGCGTAATAAGCCCCGCAAACGTGGTTGTCGTTGCCTCTCGGGGTCGAATATGCTCGACGGTCGTTGCGTTAGCAACAAGTTGTCTTACACAAAAATAATGTATAATTATATATTTTCCTTCCAATCCCGACGATCTTCAGTCAATTCAAAGGAAAACGTTCCTTTGCTGACGTCACTTTGAAACTCAAAACACCTATTTAAAAAGAAATGTTTCTGGAATCGAAATCACTTTTTGATAGGTGAAATAACATCGTCGACAAAATTAAAAATTGCTATGAGAAATAAAATTTGTATACGTGTCACACACTTATTTCTTGATTTAATTGTGTTAAAAGTGATAGAATATAATATTCTAATGAGATTCTGGGTTATATAGAGGAAAAATAAAACTTTTTTTGCTTCTCTAAATAGTAAAATAGTCGTTGCTAATACCAAACCAAAAGGAATTTGAATCATACTTAAGTATAGACTTCAGACAAACGTCTTGTACGACAGGCTAATTTATATTGTTCCAATAAGAAATTGCAAGTACTCGTCACCATATTGAGGCATATATGCTTAAAACTTGTAGCGTCTCCTTAAATAATTTTATTTTAATGGTTCCACGTTATCCAAAATAGATCAAATACTCTAAATTATTACGAATATCGGAGAGCTTCTTCGCTCACAATCAGTTTCCATTTGAATTGTATATATTTATAGAAATACAATTTATTTCAATAATATATTATTTCTATAAATATTATTAAAAAAATGTAGCAAGCGTACACTATTAGCGCACTATTTACATATTATATGATTATTTTAATTTTGTATTTAAAGCTATCATTGACAAATTTAATATTAATGGTATATGAATGGAAATTGGCCACTGATACGAATATAACATATAAACTATAAACGTTTCTATATTATAAGGGTAATATTATTTATTTTTGTCGATAAATATCGGCAGTTTATTTTATAACATGACAAGGTACTAGTTTTTGTGCTGCAATTTTGCATTTTAATTTCAGTTCGATTCGTTTCCATTTATATATTAAATCAAGGATGTTAGTAGAGCAAAATGTCTAAAAGCAAAGTAAATAAAGCACAATTTTTCCGAAAATCTAGTTACAAGACAAAATATTCAGATCTGACGGCAGTCATTACCACTCCACACAACTTTTTAGTGTAGTTTTTGTTACAATAAATTAATAAGGTACATAAGTAAGTATTTTTATATAGTTTATACTATAAACGTATTTTTTTTCGATATATAAAGCAGTAAGGAAGAGATTCTACATCAGCGGCAAGCGATAAGTGATGTAATGTGCTCCCAACGATGTTTAACAAAGCCGCTCATGCACAACCGGGCAAAAATAATTAAAACGACGTCACCCTACAATTGGTTATCCTATCGTCAAGGAAGAGTTTCCATTCGCCGTTATTCTAACAAAATGATGAAGTATGTATGTAATATTTAAATTAATGATAAAATATTGAATAAAATGTTGAAAACATACTTAATTCATGACACATTTGAATCTATTGAAACTGTTTGCCGTATATCGTTGTGTTATGTTGTTTGTTATATTCTGTAATTATAATACAACTAGTGCGCCCAGAAAACGTCCTGCACAAAAATCTGCAATTCACTTTTTACTAATCTATTTTTTTAAATATTGTAGCTCCACCTATTGTGTTTAATTGTGAACCTAAACCATTCTTGAGTCCACTTGAAGACACATAAGGAATTTAAGTTAAATCGGTCCAGCCGTTTAGGAGGAGTTCAGTGGCATACATGTACAGAAGAATTATATATATAAAATTGTAACCGACTGTTGTCTGTACATAAAAGATAAATGAGAAAAATATTATTACGGCCTTTATTAACGGACTAGACTCCAGAACAATAGTTATTTAAATTTTTGTCTGTGTGTTTCTGTCGGTCCACATTTCACTAATTTATTACAGTAACTTAGCTTAAAATTCCATTTATTAGGTCTATTCGTTTCGTTATTCTATAAATAAAAAGCAATGTTAATTTTAAAGTAGCGGGTGTGGACTGTCGGCTGTTTTTCACACGATCAGCTTTATGCAGCTTTGTCACGCGTTAGTCATTGTAAACTATGCAAATTCCAGAATATTATGTTTAAAGTAGCATTATTGTAAATTAAATAGTACTTCACTTCTGTTCTTTCTGCTTTCAATTTTTTTGTCATTTTCTACTTTCTAGTATCTCGTGAATTAAGTATAGATGACAACATTTTGCCATTAATAAATATGGAAAATCCCAAAAAACCGCTAAACATAGTCACGAGTAACAGTTCTATAATAAATATTCGCTCGTAATGCACAGCGACATCTATTATTATTTATTGTAGTAATATATTGCCTTTACAAAATATTATGCATACATTTCCACACGGTACAAATTACGGTGCTTACGTGAATGTAGATTTTGAAATGAAATGAAAAAAATAACTTTATAAAAGTAACAAATATAAAACTAATATAAGAGGCGGGCTTTATGTTATGTTATGGCGTTGTCTACCAAGCGACCGTTTAAGATATTACGATGAAGTATTTGCAAGATGGAAAAATCTGTATAAAGTGGGGGAGATACCACGACATTCATTTCTAGCGTAAAGAAATACTTCAGTTACAGAAGCACCATGTTGCAGGCTTTTTAACCATCATCTTAGTCTTCAAGAGTAGCAACGCATGTGATCGACTTCAGGGCCTTCTCTTTCTATGGCGTTGGTTGCATGTCCATGGACGCAGTGGCCACTTACCGCGTTGACTTGCATACTCATTTGCTACTCTTGTAACATTAAATCAGTATAGAAACTACGTTACATAAATACCTACACAATATGATACCTGCTACGTAAAATCGATGTTACAATGTAGCATACCAGCGTTCAAACTGCGCTAAAGATTATACGCACTGCACCAATCGGTCATTGGCACGCAAACTGAATTTCGGGTCAATTTGGTGCAGTAACTGTTTAGATATTTTAGGTCTGATATAGATCGAAATATATTTATAAAGTCAAGTTTTTTTCTAAAGGATTTAACAACTCTTTAGAAAACTTGACTTTCTTAAAAAAAGCTCTATTTTAAGGCCGACGATGCGGGCGTATCCTATGGCGTCTGCCTTGTCTCCAAAATAAAACACCTTACGAGTCGGTGGTAGTTTAATGACGTACCAAAATAGTTCTGTAAAGAATCTACTTCGAATCAAAATGTTTTTCTTTTTTTTTCAAAGTAAAACTACGGCGACTACTTCCCATTAGGTCGTCCGTCTGCCTTTTTTTTGGCAAATTTTTATAAATTGTGTAGTTTTACCTGTGAAATATGAATTCCGATGCCTGCTTTAGCCTATATAGGAATACGGAATTTAAATAATATTGGTAGTCATTGATATTTCCTCAAAGGTAGTTACCTCAGCTATAATGTTATGGGCCTCGTCGTTTGAAATAAATAAATGAATAAAAATAAAATGAAAATAATCATTTTTGGTAATTGTTCAATTTTAATATAACAATAATATAGTATACATACTGTTTAACAAGTCCACAGGTTTATTTACCTGTATACAAAAATTGAAGTAGATTAAATTAGTGCTTTCGTTTGAAAGAAACACAAATAAAAATGTAACAGAATCGTTTACTTGTATGTAATAGTTAAGATTTTCGATAGGAAATCCCAATTCCAAGTGTTACTCGCGAGATCCTTGCAATTAGCGATAGCAGATTAGTAAGTTGTCTGTAAACATTAAACAGTTTTTTTTCTCAATTAAGAACATCATTGGTTTGCGGTTAGGATAGACAAACAGAATGAGTATGATCAACTTGTGCTCTCATTGCAGCTAATGAGTTTTCTAAATTTACTGTAGACTGTTCAATAATTACAGGCTTTTTATGCTCCAGGACTAGTAAACGAGTATGCATTTTTTATGTGAGCAGAGCAGCAAACGAGCATACAATCCACCTGATTTTAAATAGTCGCAGCCCATAGACATCCACGTACAAGCACAAACACGACCGAAATCCAATCTGAGCTCGAACGTAGATGCGTCGCTACTCCTGAGGATTAAGATGGTCGCTTCGCTTCAAAGTGTAGCCAGCAACTGCACCTCTCTAACCGAAACACAAGTAATGCACAGCGGATGATGAGGGCGGCGGTGGTACCTCTCCGGTCGAACTATAATTCTCCCATCTTTAAAAATTTTGTTTAGCAAGTTTATTCCAATGTTAGTATTAACGTTAGGATAAAATTGAAACAACTTATTTATGTGGCAAGTGTTCTAGGTTGCGTGTTCCGGTGGCATTTCTGTTTATCACTCACTGTGCCACGACTGCTTTGTTTTTACAGGAATATTAATGGTGAGCATCTATAAAAGCCACGCATTGTTTTTACTACATTTTCATGTGTAGTTCTTAAACTCGTAAACACCTAACGAGGTTACTTTTAATGTGTACTTTTCTAATGAATGTAACACACTTGTGTAGCTCAGTTTAAACTGGTCGTTAGTCAACAGTTTTATATAAAACAGGAGTCTTTACTGAACTTTCTGTTCTTCTTCTGAAGTTTCTTCACTGAACTTGCGCCGTTTCTTCTCCAAAACACCTTACGAGTTGTGGTAGTTTGCTGACGTTCAAAAAGAGTTCTGTAAAGAATCTAATTTGAATAAAAATATTTTGATTTTGATTTTGAAGTGAATATTAAGATTGAAAAATTAAGCAGTTTTATACCATTTAAAGTAGAACTCGGCATCTCATACTGCTGTAAGACAATTACGCTTTTGTTGTATGCTTCTAATCGTTATATTAAAAAGATTATAATGTTCCTAATAAGCGTAATAATTAAATTTTATTAAAATATTTAAACATACTTTTATTTATTTATTTTTATTTTTATTTATTAGAAGTTGTACCAACAAAGCAATCACTGGCTGCAATTTTGCGTACAGTTACCATCTGGGTAAGTGTTACTTCACTTATAGGTAAAACACTATTCAATTAAATTACAAGCAAGCAAAAAAATCAACATTACATTACAACGGTATAAAATAATAATAAATTACTATTTTCAATTAAGTTTATCAGTAGTTGATACAATATAACAAATAATAAAAATGTAAAAATACAAAGAATTAAAAAAATATAATAAAAAGTTACATTGCGACTCATAGAATTAGTATATCACCGTAAATAATAATAAATTAGATTAAAATAAATTTGAATGTAAGTTAAATTTCATTAAAGTGAAAAAGGTAAATTTTAATATAAATACAGCAAACACGTTGTGAAATTAAAACAGAATTTGAATTACGATTTAAAGTTAAGTTTTTAGTTTTTAGTGTACAATGTGAATCACTTGTAATGCCTTATAAGACCATCATTAAATAAGCTCGACATAGTCAAAAAATCATAATATAAGACAATATATAACACATGAAACTTCAGATTTATTTTAATTAATTACCATACATCACGAATATGATACGCGAGTGTCATTAATCCTGAGTTTACAAACGGCAATGACGTTTTTATAAGGAAAAAATATTTATTTCATAAATAATTTAGCTAGACTCCGTTTAGACTCGAGAGATTATAAAAACGTTTCATAGGCCGAGGGCACTTGAGGCTACGAAACAGAAATTACGAAAAGCGAGTTAAAGCTAAAGTTTAAGAAAAAGCTGCACTAGCTAGTTTTGAAAGTGGAGAGAAATGCTGAATTTTCTTAATAATTTAGCTTAAACCGTGTCAAGACGCTTCGTTCTAGATGCCGAGGGCCCTCGGCGCGGAAGTGTTCATTACTCCTTGGGGGAAATACGGAGTGATGGAGGCTATATAAGCTCGCAAAACCAGGAAATTGTAGGAAATGTGCTATAGTAGTTCTGATTTTTATATGACAGAAGTTGCCATCGTGTACACAGTCCGGCGGATATGAAATATTGCAGCTCCTGGATATCGGTAACTATAATTAATTTTAGATGGGTTGTTATAGTCTATTTTTGTGGATTTATATAATTTATTTATGACACCTATTATCAGATGGACTGCATGGCAGCAGTCCTGGGGTAAATGATCACTGTCACTCATGGGCACCTGTAACAAACTCTATAATAAACAATAGTTTCATCCGATTACGATACAGATTTAAGGGTGGAAGAACTATAATTGGACCGGGAAGGTACCACCGCCATCCTTATCATCCACCGTAAGGCGTTACTTGTGTTTAAGTTGGAGACGTGCGGTTACCGGCTACAATGTGTAGCGAGGCGACCATATTAGTCCTCAGGAGTAGTAAAGTATCTACATTTGAGCTCAGATAGGATTTCGGTCGTGTTTGTGGTTGTACGTGGATGTCTATGGGCTGCGACTACTTAACATCAGG
>DWON01009470.1:0-11378 GCA_018251015.1 Phocides pigmalion okeechobee | reverse complement strand
AACGCATCCGCGTCCATCCTTAAATAGAACTTCTGTTCTATTTGTGATTGGACGTGGTTGTCCATGGGCTGCAGTGATCACTTAACACTAGGTGGCCTGCATGCCCGTTTATTACTCTTTCGCAATAAAAAAAAAGTAAATAGTCATTAGGCTATAGATATTTGTAGAAATTCTGCAATACAATATTACTATACTTCGACCGGGAACGTACCATTGCCATCCTCAATATGTCATGAAGTAATTCTTATGCTTTGATTAGAAACGTGATTTCCGGTTACACATGTACGTTTGATCTCAAATAGGACTTTCTTCTTGTTCGAGTTTAGATTTTAATAAGTTTTAACTGCTACCTAACATGGAATTTACATGAAAACAAATACTTTCTATTAGTCTGAGGAGGTTAAGTACCAAAACATCCAAACAATTCGTGTCACATTTGTTCTACTATGCAAGTAACAACAGAATTGGTTTATATCCCATGCAGAGAATTGCGATCGCTATTCAAAGTAGTGCGAGCAACATTTACTAATAGAATTCTATTACTTACTGAATTTACGGGGTAATTCTTTTTAAATTATTAAAATCTGTTTATAAACCCGATTATCGTCCAAATATTCATTTCGACTACGTAACGTATAAAATCTATTAGTAAACTTAATAATTATCTGAACATGCACTTGGACTACAACGTCACTTTATACATACTGACGGAATGATACTTTCGATTCTTTAATAATAAATTCTGTTAGTAAACTAAATAAATGTCCGAATACACACTTGACTACAACGTCATTATATACGTATTGGCGGAGTGATGTAGAATATAAATGGCCGCCACAGAAACCGCCCCAACTTGTTAGTCAAGTATGAGTTCAGGAACAATCGTTTGACGAATCTCGATCCGCAAATATTTGTGCCCTTTATTGTACTAGTTTATATGAGCCTTTACCATATATTGAAGCACTTTCGTAATTAATATTCGTCACTGGAGAGCCAATAATATTAAAACGCCAAAAGGCCATTTTACAAGAGAGCGTTTTTTTTTTGTTTTTGGCAAAAACTTGCGTAACTTTTTTTTTCTTCAATAGAGATACAGTTAATTATTATCTATGACGAATGTGACGAAATCATTTTCATACCAATTTATGTACATATATTATTTTAGTAATATTTTCTAAACGAAACTACAGTTCGAACAGGATAGTACCACTGTCGCTCTCATAATCCGCTGTAATATATGTATTTCAGTTGGAAGGTTGCAGTTGCCGGCGAGACGGCCATCTCAATCCTCAGAAGTGGCAACGTATCTGTAATTGACACCGTACCAGATTTTAATCTTGTTTGAGGTTGGACGTACCGTTGAACATCAGATGGTTTGCATGATCGTCTGCTAGTTTTCCAATAAAAGCAATGTTCTTGGAACCATGCCGCATGGGCACAGACTCTCATTAGATTGTTTAGGCTAGGCTTTTATTATAATAAGTTTCAAAACAATTGATGATGAACACAAAAGTCCACGGACGACGGTGACCACTGGGCTGCTAGTATGCTCGTCTACTAATTTGTATTTTTTTAGAATCCATAATTTTAAAAACTAATTTTATTGTTTTCGTCAGATGGTCTGCACACTCGTCTGCTCCTTTTATAATAAATATAATTGGTAAAGGTTACGAAACTTCATAGATGACGGCGAACAGCATACGTCTAATAATTTATTATTTTAAGAATCCGTAATAAAAAATATATAATTTTAAAAAAATATTTTATTGTTATCTTCAGATGACCTGAAACGACCGTCGTTAATTAGTCTTCCAACATAATAAAATGAATATTAAAGTTTTATTTTTAAAACCAGATTTAATATTCGTTTTCTTGTTTCTTCAGCAAGACCCTTCATTTAATACCTATACTGTTGTAGCGGAAAAAAAATAACTAGTCTGCCATATTGGATGATTCGCCACATTAGAATGACGTCATCACATCTCATAGCTCAGCATGCATTGTCATCCAAAATAGCCGTGTATACCTTTCAGCTCAATCGGTCGAAGATAACTGAACGAAAATTCAGTTGCAACATTTCACCCTGACAAACTTTCACTCACGTTGCAATGTATGTACATTACAAATTAAATAAAAGCTTGTAAAATGACTATAATTCCCAAAAATCTATGGTCGACAGTGACCATTTACATTAAACAAAATTTATGCTTGTAAAGTACCATTTAAAAAACTAATTTTATTGTTACAGTGTGTCCCGGTTCCGGGGTTGGGGTTCCGTAGGGGTTCTTACCGATGTGTGTGTAAGAGGGGTTTTTTCTACCCTAACACGACCGCCGAGAACAGATACTACAATGGCAGCGACATTGAGGAAGAATATGAGAAGCATTTACTGGTAAGAACCTTTATTTTGAAAGTTATTTAGAAACTAGTAATAAAATAAGTAATAAATTGAACATACAGTTTTACAGTTTTTCACAGTTTTAATAGTCTGATAAGAAGTAATGACCTCGCGAATATCTGAACGAAATTTCTTTTGTATGTAATTAAATACAACATTGCATAATAATAATTACTAATGTCAGATGATTTTTTAAATATTTCTAGTGAGTAGACCTTGGACGAGCGACATGAAGCCAAGGACGCTGGTCCCATTCCCGCACAAAATAGCAATCTCAATTCTCTACATAAAATATGACCCAACCCTTTTGTCACCAGCAGCGTTGATCAAACTTGGGACTAATTGTTTTTTTGGACACTTGGACCCCACGACTCAACTTATATATGTCTATTCTATTTTACTCTATTGTATTGTAAAACTTACGCCAATTGTCGACGACACTAATATCGTGAAACGTGAACGTAAAGATCAAAATTATAATTAAATCGTCTTCCTAACCGGGGATCGAACCCGGAGTCCTCCACATGTGACCAATACGGCACATAATTATAAAACACAAAGGAAAACTTTAGCATCTTACGTTGAAATTAATTTCCTTGCAGATATCTATTAGCCGGGAATTTTATGAAAATTACTACCGTAGATGCTTCAGACATTAATATTATAAAACTTTTTAACACGAGCTACAAAGAAACTTTACAAGCAAAGTAGTTCTTAAGCTGCAACAGTTTTTGAAGCAAAACTTATTAAACGGCGATTATATAATCAATAATTACAGAGAACTGAGAGCAAAGATATGTGGACGCGTCACGTATTTCCGTTACATGAGAGAGAAGAAAGATGTGACAGATAGAAAAAGAAAGAGACAAGACTGGAAACAGAAACACTATATAAGTATTATTACTAAGAAGTTACGTATTTCCGTTACATGAGAGAGAAGAAATAAATGACGTATAAACAAAAAATATCGACATTGGAAATAGAGACATCTATGTTTAAGTATTTGAACTAGTTAACGTATTTCGTTAGACGAGAGAGAAGACAGAAATGGCGTAGTAGTAGAACAACAGTTACACCGGAGAGGTACCACCGCGGTCCTCATTATCCGCCGATAAAGCAGTTATTGTATTTCGGTTGGAGAAGTTCAATTATAAACGAGGCGACTATCTCAGTCCTCAGCAGTTACAGTGCAATACACGACGTCACGCATAGTTTAAGTCCTTTTTGAGCTTCGACATAGCTTTCAATGAGCTGCAGAAACCATTTAACATCAGATTACATGTTATGTGGGTTAATCTGTGTATTGTATATATGGCAACCCTTTTGTATTATCTGTCTGTATTTTTATTATCTATTCGTAATCTTCCAGTAAAGTATGCCTTCGTACCTGCATGTCTTTCTTATATTTTTTTAATATATACTGAGATCTATTTACAAAATATAAAACCACACCCTACCGTTCGACATAATAACAACTTTTACGCTCATTTGAATCTTTTCCAATACAAAATAAATACATATTCAGACACTTTTCTTCATTAAAAAATCTTTCAATTCATGCAAACTGCGTGGTGAAAATCCAATACATATTACCAGAACCCAAGAGACTTGTATAAATCATTTTAGATTTATACTGAAATTATTTTAAGAATAAAGTTTTATGTAACGAAATTTATTCGTGGAATATTCTTCAGAGAAAATTAATTCACTGCGACTAACAAAGTTAAACGTTTAGTTAAGTGTGTGAAAATATTTCGCTTTGAAACATCTTTTTTAACATTTTTAATGATAATATTTTGTAATAGTCAAATCTTGAAATAGCCAAGTGTTCATTATTATCATTATCATCAGCTCACATTAGTCCACAGCCTCTCCCAAGGTGCACCACTGAGCCCGATCTTTGGCTTGACGCATCCAGTTGCTTCCCGCCGCGCCATCGTTGCAAGATCAACGTACCATCATAGCTCTATTGTAGCCCCATCAACGCGCCATCGTCGCGCCATCATCGCACATACGTAGCGCTGTCGTAGTGCCTTCATAGCGCTATAGGTGCGCTATCGTAGCGCCATAATGCACCATCGTAGTGCCATCATAGCGCCGTCTTAGCGTCATCGTCGCGCTATTATCGCGCCATTGTAGCGCTTTCATAGCGCCATCATCGCGCTAACTTGTTACGGGGCGTCCCACGCTTCATTTCCCTAAACCCCGTCCCAACTCCTCAAGCCGTCGACTCCAAGGGTCGTTCGCTCTTCGAAAGATGTGACCAGCTGCCACTTGACTAAGAAACATCAATAAATAAAGGTGTTTCTATCGAATCGATTGCCGGTTACATTTGGAAGCGAGGCGACCATCTCAATCCTCAGAATAACAACGAATTGAACGACGTCAGGACTTGAACGATTGATTGAAATTGAAATTGGATGGCCATGAGAAGGCGTGCACGATCGTTTGATACTAAATGTTAAGTTACTATAAGACATTAGTTAAAAACTGCATTGAATCTGTTAAACCATTTCTGACATACACAAAGACACAAAAAAAACATATAAAAAATCTGCTTGATTGATTTCTATTACCCTAAGGCCCCTGATACATAGTAGTTTCTTATATCTTCCATATACAGACAGCGATCTATTACAATTTTATTATTTGTATATATGAGTATGTCAATACAAAATATAAAATTATGATTTTTATATAATACAAACTAATAAACTAAACTAAATTAAATAATATAATAAACTATAGAGTAACCTCTCTACAATATAGACATGGCACCAAGAGAAGTAATTTCAACTTTATATACGTTATTAAAACATGGAGATAATAAAACGTTCATTTTTCTGGAATAATTTTATAGATGAATTTAATACACAAAGCTTCTGATGAAAAGGCGTAATTAAATATTCTTCTATGAGTCTCATGACCTTTACATAATTATCACATCACATAACAAAACGCACAGAAGAATTATATATATATACGTTCACATACAACCACAAACCGAAATCCTATCTTGTACTCGAGCTCGAACGTAGATACGTTGTTACGTCTGTGGTCTAACGTGGTCGCCTCGCTTCAAAGTGTAGCCGGCAAACGCACCTCTTCAACTGAAACACACAAATAATGCTTTACGGCGGATTACATAGAAAGTTTCTTCTTGAGTAGTGGTAACGTGATGAGACACTTTTGGATGATGACAGGAAGGACAGGAAGAAAATAATAAAGGGAAGTAATAAGGGTGAATGTGTCTCTGATAGGAACTGCCTTAAAGCCTACTGATCCACACTGCTTCAATGTGTTTTAATGGCGATACATGAAAGTCTGATGTATGTTTTCAGACCACCCTGAGAACTTTCGACAAGCTTAACGATCATATATCGACAATCGCGCAAGCGTAAACTTAACATGCCCTCCGTAGCAAGAAAGTGTTCACGAAACTTTACCACTCATGGTCACCCATCCATTTTCTAACCGCCTCCGAGATTGCTTCATGGAGTCTATCCAAGTGTCCTACACAATCCGTTGAACTGTACGGAAATCATTCTTCTAAGCGTCAAAAACTATTAACAATGACTTACCCTTTAAGATTAATTAGGTTTGTACACTCATTAATTGCTTCCAGTACATATAAGAACCTAAGTGCTTACGTCCAGAGGTCTGTCACTCGTTTTTCTCAATACATATGTTCCGACCCATGACTCGACAATTACTCGACATAAGCGCTTCTAGTCCAATCTACATAGGTTACAAACGCTTATAAGCATAATGCGAAATTTGTGCCAATTACGCGTCTCGTGTTATTGGCATTATCTGAGCTGTGACTGTCAAAATGACTGTGCAAGCGTTTATCGGTAATTTGGCACTAGTTTGCAATTCAAGTGGACACTTGCATAAAATGTATTGAGTACTTTTTTATTTCCTAGCTCTAAGTTTCTCTCCTAATTATTAAAGACTAAAACTCTCTTCAATAAATGGACTATCAAATTTGAAGAGAGTTTTTCAAATGTTTAAGTTCCAGAGATTAGCGCTATCAAATTAAATTGAAATACTTTACTTACAAGGCATTTACAATGAATGTCTAAATTACAATTGATCGATCAATTAGTCAATTAGTTGGTTCGTTAACTCATTGACCTATCGATCGATTTGAATCGTTTTGATTTGGTTACAACAACTATCTAATATTAAATATCGATGCAACATTTTGAAAAATATATTGTTTTAGTGCATATTAAAAATAAACGATCGTCACTGCTACTGACAACAGGATCTCACAACGACAATTACGATCGCTATTCAATGCGGGAATGCTGCCAGCGTTTTTGGCACCATGCTGTATTGGCATAGTATACGAGTATATCTCACGCAGAGAATTCCGATCACTATTCAGAGGGGGAATGAAGTACTTTTGACACTATGCTGAATGGGCGCGTATTCCCTTTACATTATTTAGATCAGCTTTTTTAATTAGTTTGAAGGTATTTCATGCTAAATCTATGTGAATAAGATCAATATGACATTATTAATTGACATCTTTTCCTTTTAACAGCAACAGGTAAACCTCTACTCGAAGATCACGGCCTTCGAATGCCTGCCCTGTGCGGAGGGCTGCGAGGCCTGTGTCGACGGGTCCCCTTGCGTAGCAGCCCTTAACTGGGTCGCAAGGAGTACCATCTTCGCGCTGGCGTGCTTCGTCATTTCCTGTCTCCCTTTCATCGTATACTTCACTATCAAGTATGGACATGTCAGGGTAAGTCCAGAAAACCAAAATATATATATTCAAAATAGCAAGAAAATGCAAATCGTGAGTTGTATTCTTTTCAGAAATGGTAGTAGTTTTTTTACTTGATATTCAAAGCCGTTCATAGATCATCTTATTCGAATTTTAATTCAAATATTGTATATCATTCTAAGGTAATCAAAATGGAAAATACTAAATGGATTATACTTTATAAATGTCATAGATACAATGTAAAATCAGCAAATCTGTTTCGAGCGCCCTGTTGGCTAAGGTTGACCGGGAGAAAAAAATTCTCTTTAAGGCATTTTTTTTAAATAACTCATTGACAAATTACTACAAGAAAAATATAAAGTTCTAACAAAATTAAAAAAATTACAAATTAATAATCTTAAAATAATGTAAGTCCGTGCCCATACGGCATGGTGGCAAAAACACTAGCCGCGTTCCCACAGAACACTAACCGCATTCCCACGTTAAATAGCGAACGCAATTCTCTACGCGAGATATGAACAAGCTGTCTCAACTCAGCGGCGGTGTCAATCGAACGCGAGGCTAATTATTTGAAGACCTAATAATAACTTTGGTACTTCCATTATATAAAAATAAATGTGGTCATTTTCTTCAATTTACCTATTTATATAAAGGAATAAATTATACAGCTATTTTAGTAATCGGAACAAAGATATCCATCAATTCCATTGAGTAATGAGTTTTAATAATTCATGCGGAACATATCAATGGCCGTAGGACAAGTCATAGGAATTTATACGAGTTTTGTAATTCCCTAATGATAATGGCTTTATTGTGAGAACTAACGTAGAAGTTAATTTCCAGCCATTTTCTGTAGTCAAACGATGACGGGTGGCGTAATTACAATTTGAGATATGTTGTAACAGAGTTAATTTCAACCTTTCTTGTTTATTACGACGTTCTTTGGACAGAATATTGCTTGCCGTTTAATTTACGCCTCCATTTTAAATTACAATTTTGTTTTCATTTCACTAACATTATTAAATAAGTGTTATGACTTCGTGATTCGGGTATGTAAGCACCAACGGTTTAATTTATTTTAATGTAACCAACTCGTGTAGAACCGATGAAGTCAAATCAATTCGATCACAAATGCAATGTTTCTACTACTGAAGATTGAAATGCTTGCCTCAAAAGGAAAATGGTAGTTTCATTGATGTATTGCTATTGAATCGCAGTGGAAAAAAAGTTTTTTTAAATAGCAAACAAACCGTCTGATATTAAATGAACTCTGCAGCCCTTGGACATCGACATCCAATGTCAAACAGGACTAATGTCCTACGTGACGTCATGTACAGATGCGTTGCCACTCCTGAGGACTGAGATGTTCGCCTCATTTGTAATTGTAAGGCAACTGCACCTCTCCAACTAAAACACAAGTAATGTTTTCCAGCGAATAATTCTGGTCAAATTATAGTTCTTTCACCTTGAGAAGTGAGCAGTTACGTCGTGTAGGTCATTTCTAAAAATAGTAAACTCTGTTCTGTAGGTGGTACGTGCAGCCAGTCCAGCTCTCTTGAGGGTGATAGTCCTAGGTGCTCTCCTCATCTACTGCACGACTCTGGTGATGTATGGACGACCCACGGTCTTTACCTGCACTGCTAGGGTCTGGCTTCGAGAGGTTGGATTCTGCCTCACGTACGGTGCCTTAATGCTGAAGACTTGGAGGTAAGGAAGAGCAGAATTTAAACTTTATAATAATTATACACTTCTAAGCTTTCTACTGTCACAAGCCCACATTAAGATTTAATACATTGTGAGTGCCATTCACATTTACAAGATGAGCAAACCGTATCTTCTTCTCCTTCTACTTCTAAGGCCTGAAACGGTCGCTTCGCTTTCATGTTACATTACGAACATTTTCAGTGACACAGATTGTTCTGTGTCACACGTCATCTCTCAGTGTTCTACACATACAAAGACAGACACAGAATCAAATATAAAGCATCAGTTTGAACGTCACTCAAGCGGAAACCAAACCAAGAATTGTTTGCTTAGTGCCAAACTTGCCAATTCGACAATTTACTCAACATTAAATCTGTGAAATTGTAACTTTTCCACTGAGTTTGATATTTCATTTTACCATCTTTAGTACGAATAATCTTGGTTCCCGAGTCATTTCAATCTAGCGCTGGAACCAAACTGTCATTAATACTTAAGTACCCATTAATTCTATTACCATCTGAATCATTTTAGCGGTGAAGGCATGAAGATAGTAACAGCACTTAACTGTAAGTAATTTGAAGAGAGAGTTTTCTACTAGCTATAGTTTAGGTGGACGTTTTGCTGTTCATTGTTATACTAAGGTTTTACAAATCGTTTTGACAGATGGTAGGGCTATTATAGTTCGACCGGGGAAGTACTACTGCCACTCTCGCAATCCACCATGAAGCAACCGTTGTATTTCGATTGGAGAGGTACGCTTGCTGGTTACAAAAGCGAGGCGACCATCTTAGTCTACAGGAGAAGCAATGCACCTAAGTATCAACTCAGATCGAACTTTATATAAAAAATTGATAGCGTGATTCAGGATACGTGTAGTGCCATCGCTTGTCGAGTCGCGGAAATTCGTCACAATAACTATTTGCAATTTTTGATTGCCGATATTTTGAACCAGCTGTATCACTTGTGGCACGTACATTGGTCTACAGTAAAATGTTTTAAACAAGGTCTTAATTAAGATGTAATTAGCTAAGCTAGCGTCAAACTCACATGTCAAGAATTTATTTAAAATTTATCTTTAATTAAAACGTATTTGAGTAATAAAGATTCTTTAACGTCAAAGTAATTTAAAAATATGAGCGTGGAACACGTAACTAGATGGCCTTAATACTTGTGTAATAGATATTTGTATTTGAGAGGTCGGAGGTAATTTGAAAGGGTCCCGAATGAAGCTCTGTCATAAAGTCAACTGGGACTTTGATCTGTCTGTTCATTCAATGATTACCAGATGGGACACAGATAATGCTAAAAATGTAACATTTTAAAGAGGAAAAAAAACAAAAAACTTCTTGCTTATCTATATTCCTTTTGCTTTAAAGGCGAATGCTTATTTTGGAATAACAAAAAGATATTTTAAGAAAACCAAAGTTTCCCGTTACACTTATCGAAATTACCTACATTAATTACACTTGTGAAACTTATAATTTGTAATTAGTATATCGATTGTATCTAAAAATATCGAGACCTAGTTATGCGTTATAAATAACTTTCTACTCAGCACGATACATAATAATCGTTTACCTTTTTTATAAGAAAAACATCAAACGAGTGTGTAGGCCACCCGATGTTAAGTCGACCACTTAAGTATGAGTAATAAGATGTTAAGTACTCGTTATATCCTTTAGATATAGCAACTGCCTAACATAATTTCCCCATACAACCTCAAATAGAATTGAAGTCCTATCTGAGTCGTACGTACTACTCCTGAAGACTAACGTTTCGCTCCAAAACGTAGCCGGGAATCGCACATTTTCATTATTATTTGTTTATGTTGAAAAAGTAGTAAATGAATATGCAGACCATCTGATGTTGATTGATTGCCTCAAGTAAGTGAACAACAACACTTATTCCCCAGTAAATTCATTATAGATTCGCTGAAATAATGAAAATTGAAAACGAAACGTTTCTTCCTGGCGGATTATAAGGGGGTGGTACCTCCATCATCGAAGTGTGATTCTATTACCTGTCAAAAAAGAAAGTAGCGTTAAAGTAACCTTTACTTAAGGTCGAAAGCCAAGAAATATCAGAGGTCATTGGAAATCTAGCAATTTCACGCAGTGTCACAGAGTCGTGCCAAAACAGTAAATTGGGTGACAGATTAAATTACGTTCAACTACAACGTGGTTTTAGTTGATTACGCTACTCTAATGCTAAAATTACATAATTCATTGAAATAACAGAAACTGTATTCTATGTATACAAATGATAAAAGTGACACTGATCTGGCTGTAGATGGAAGATATGCGAGACAAACTGTTTTTAAGTACCTTTATTGACGCAATAAAAAGCAAAATAGTTAGAATTATTGTCTGATTGTCTGTGCGTTTGTGCGCGCTAGTCTCGGAAGTGGCTCAACCGATTTCAGTACGGTTTTCGCTAATGTATTGCAACTAGCTTCACTTAATATTGACGTTAGGTAACATTAACATGATCGTTTCATTTGAATCCCTCTATATATAAAAGAGTTATGTAAATTTTAAAGTT
>DWON01009469.1:0-11378 GCA_018251015.1 Phocides pigmalion okeechobee | reverse complement strand
AAAGATGCTTATTGTGATATATGTGTATTGTGTGAGTGCAGCCGAGCGACTGAACATAGTGCGCGTGGGGCGCGCGGACGCCATGCAGCCGCGCGCGCGCGACATCAGCTCCACCAAGCTGGCGCAACGCGACGTGGCGCGCCTGCAGCCCGAAGGCGGGCACGCGTTATCCGCAGAGGTACCTTTAACATTTTAACTGAAGCTTGTTACTCTTCACTGATGATTCGCCGAAATTTCACTGAAATATTGTATTTCTTAGCGTCTGCGTATCATCTACGAATACCCAGACGTAGTGTCCGCCCTCAATCTTGTAGTGCTAACGTCAATAAAACTTTTGTACGTACGTAATCCAAACAGATTTGTACGTACAACACCGGCATGTGCAAGCCGCAAGCGGGTTACGACGCGCAATACATAGTAGTATTGTATGCCGCAAGGACAGTGTTAATGATTATTCACGTTAAATTCACGTTAAACCAAGAGACTAGCATCACACGAATAACGGTCCAATAATTATAGTATAAAAAATGTATAGACTCGTAACATTAATGACGGCGTCTTGCGACTTTCCCACTCAAATTAAACATATTTTTATCAAAATGGCTTGATAAAACTATGTATGTACATACGAGGACACAGTCCTCATAAGTAAATTAAACAATCTATAATTCGATTCAATTTGAATGCATAAGTACATTTTATAGTAATGAAAATAATTGACTTGAAAATTTAAAGAGATCTGTAATGAAAATATACATTTCACTTTCAGATATCCCTTTTGGAAGCCAAAAAGAATATGTGGCAGTCGAAAGCCATGTATGCTAAGGATGACGCTCGAAAAGCCTACTGCCAAAATCGCATAACTGAAGTCGACAACAAAATAGCAATGGTAACGTTTTCGATTGTTCACTCAGACATATTTTCTCAAAGAAAATCTTTTCCTCAAAAGTTATGTACACATACACTTTGTCAATTTTACAATTTGTCAATTTTAAATATATAGATAGGTTTAGGAAAAAATGTTAGTGTCATTCATTCATACCCTCAAAGAATAATTTGAAATGCCTTGATAAAGTGATTGTATTTTACCAACCTCTGTAATGTATACAAAAAAATGAGGACAAAAATAGTCGTTTCATATGTAGGTGAGGTTAGAGAGTAAAGAAACAAATGAGCATGCGGTCGTGTGATGTTAAATGGTCGCTGCAGTCTTAGGATATCCACATCTACCCTCTGACTGAAGTAAACCGCACCTCGCCAACTGTAATTTACAGTTGGTTCACGCCTGAATATGTCTTCAGAATGTGTTCCAATGTTATTGCTCGTGCCAAATTATACGACATTACAACCCCTGTATGACATATGTACATACGACGTATATATATTCAATGAAATCAGTCGCAAGATACATGGGCGACTGAATTTATATAAGAGTTTCGTCACGATGTATTATGAGAACAGTGATGCTTTCCTGGCAGGATTAAAGTTATATGTTGTTCTCGCTGGCGGATTTACCAGCAGGCTGAGTAATTTTGAGCCTGGGGCGCCAGATTTTTGGGGCGGTAAATTTGGGAACCGGATTTTTTTTGCCACATCATAGAAATCAAAAATATCTTTGCATGACGATTTTCTGATGTCTTAGAAATATAAGACTACAACAAACTAGATATTACGTGTAGCTGAAAAATATACCCAAAAAATATTTTACGTGCAATATCAAGGAAATTGCTGGATTTTAAAAATAACGTAGGATATGTTAGTTGAATAGGGAAATGAGTAAATCCGGCACTGGTTGTTGTGCAGTTCCGCAGCGCCGCGGGGGCGGGCGGCGCGTGCTCGCCCGAGGCGCTGGCGCAGGCCGAGCGCCGCGTGCTGGACTGCGCCGACGTGCTGCTCACCACGCTGGCCAGCGCGCACTCCTACAAGATGCGCGGGTGAGGCCCTCCGACAGCTTTGGCCCGACCGGCCCGGCCGGCTTAGTGACAGCGTTCAAGAATAAGTAACTTCGAGAAGCGCAAGGCATTCAGTACCCATTTGTAATTTGTCCAGCCTAGAAAAACCGACTGGATGACTGCCCTCCCGAGGAAATATCCTTAGCTACGCCTATGAGCACGTCTTATTAAAATCGCGAGTTAAAATCAAATTCGATACTTTTAAGAGACAAATAAAGAACTGATTTTTTATAAAATTAATACATAATTTACACTATACTGGACTATGGATATGGCTCTTGTTTGGTTACCTTTTCATTATGTTCTATTGAAATGTAGTACAGATAATGGGTATCTAAGCATGAATTATGAGGAAATGGCAGTTGAAGAATTCTGACATACGCGATTAGCTATCTCGTGTACTCACAATTGTTCTAACGTTATATAATGTAATGTATCAATGTAGTGATGTAATTAAAGTATCGCGAGATTTTTCGGCCGAATTTTAGCCAACAGGATGCTCAAATGGATTTACAGTGTAACTTTGACATTGATTAAGTACGCAAATACCTTGTAATGATATAAAATATTTGAATTTGTATGCTATAGGCTACGTCGGATAGCGTTATGTATCGTGGACGAGGCGGGGCAGGCCATCGAGCCCGAGACGCTGGTGCCCCTCACGCCCGACGTCACGCGCCCCGTGCTCGTGGGCGACCCGCAGCAGCTGCCCGGCTTCATTCTCTCGCCGGTACATGTCTACACGCTGCCCACGTACACAGAAACGCGCGCTTGCGCATTATTTCCTTCACAACAAGTGCACTATACCAACACACTCTCACAGACTAAACATGTACGCGCCATACGCACATGTACCCTATGTATGTAAATCACAAAAGGACTGCGGCGCTCATATGTATGCATATTAATTAGATCGGACCAGCTCGGATCGGATCTACGAATACACAGACATAATGTCCGTCTTATCCAGTCATCGGTGTGTACAAGCCGCAAGCGCGTTGCGCCCCGCAATACACGGCAGTCTCGTACGCCGTAGGGAAACTGTTACTAACCTAAACGTCGATATTGCAGCGAGCTAGGAAACACGGGCTTGGCGAGAGCCTGTTCTCGCGGCTGTCGTCGTGCGTGGAGGCGCGGGGCGCGCGCGCCGCCGTGCTGCTGGACCGCCAGTACCGCATGGCCCCGCAGATCGCGCACTACCCCAACGTCGCCTTCTACGGCGGCGAAGTGTGCGACGCGCCGCCGCCCCCGCTCGTGCTCTCGCCCGCGCTCACGCCATACTGCGTGCTCGCCATCCACAGCGGGGACAAGGCGCAAGGTGCGTAGTAGCCCTTAACCTCAGTTATTTCATGCAAATTCTGCGATTCGTAAAATTTCTCATTCCTTTACCCATACATTATATTATATTTTTTATGCGATATAAAGTTTTATACTTACGTAGTCTTCATATTGCGTATTTACCAATCTATACTCGGCCAGCACGCTAGACTAGACTTAACCCTTCCGATTCCGAGAAAAGCCCGTCTCCAATTGTGAGACAGTAACGAGTCGACGGTACAGATGATCTAAAATTTAGTGAAGAGAACAACAAGGCGTCACAGTGTGAGCTCCTCCACAGACGCGTCGGGCGCCAACAACGTGGAGGCGTGGGGAGCGGCGCGCGCGGCGCTGGCGCTGCGCTCGCTGCTGCGCGCCGCGCCCGCCGCCGCCGCCGCGTCGCTCGCCGTTATCACGCCGTACGCGGCGCAGCGCGACCTCGTGCGCCGCCACCTACGCCTGCTCCTTCAACAACAGTTAGTACTTCTTGTTTATATAATCAAATATTATATTTTCATTGTCATTAAAATTACCAAAAAAATTTTGTTTTATATAGATTTCTTCTTAGAACAAAACAAACATCTTAAAATAGTTTTTACTCAGGTAACCGGTTATACTCTAAGTGCACACTTTTAACGCATGTGGTCATTAAACAGATCGGAGGAGGACGAGAGTTCGGGGGGCGCGGCGGGCGCGGGGGGCGAGGACGAGGTGGAGGTGAACACGGTGGACAGCTTCCAGGGCCAGGAGCGCGACGTGGTGGTGGTGTCGCTGGCGCGCTCGCACGGGCTGGGCTTCCTGGCCGACGCGGGCCGCATGAACGTCATGCTGACGCGCGCGCGCCACGCGCTCGTGCTGTGCCTCAACCCGGCCGCCCTCGAGGTCAGCTCGCTACGCACAGCTCTATTGATGGTAGTACTGTACGGGAAGGCACCGCCGCCTTCATAATCCGCTTTAAAACAAATCTTGTATCGGTTGAAGAGAATTCTGTTGCCGGCTAAACTTGAAGTCACAGAACAATTTTAGTGGCCAGTAATAGGGATGGTTTAACGTATGACCCTAAGTATTGTTAGAGATTGGTTAGCGGATGTCCATGGGTTCCAAGTGACTACTGAACACGCATACTCTCATGGCATGTCACGATTTTTACTGTTTTAACGATTAATATTAATATACTGTTATGGAATATCTAGAAGACTAGATATTTTACAAATATCTACAATGATACCAATGTCTTTTCATTGCCTTAATACTCCTTAATATGTACATATGTATTATTTTTGTATAAAATGTTTTTTAAATATGATATTTACCCTTAGCAACGAGCGAAAATTGAAGTTCAATAATAGTAACATAAAATTTAAAATTTATTTTTACGTTACAAGACGATAACTATAACAAATCCGTGTTGGTAGGGGTTTAATCAAAATATTGTGATCTTGAATTTAAATTTACATTTTTTTTAATTTCAGAAAAACGACCAATGGCGTAGTTTAATAAACGATGCAAAAGATAGGAAAATGTATCGTACATTGCCTAATAAACTATGTCAACATCCATCCCATCAAAAAGTATCGAACCAGGAAATACTTCAATACTTAACAGCTAACGGGCCGGCCGACAACGGGATGAGCTCGTCGCGTCACTCATCTAGATATAGACCAAGAAAATTCAGGCGCGAACGCAATCACATGTCACACATGCGATGAATCCAAATTACTGAGCTTTTATAAAACTGACTCAAAAGTTAGCTTCTTAAGTGTTATAAGACAATAAAGTTGTTTCCCGTATTGTTAACATTTGAGCCACAGTATATGTAGTACCGTGATAAATACATATACATTTTATAAACAAATAAAACTGTATATATTGTACAATAAAGTTCTTCCGTTAATTTCGGACGGCAGTTTGAATGCACTCAACACTTCATAGTACTAATATACCGCCATGAAGATTATATTATTGTAGTAATAGTTAAAATTCCAATCTCATCCCAATACTAAAAACCATTCAATCGGATATTTTCGACAAAGCTCGTAGTAAATAGCACAACTTTTTTATTCAACGGATAGATGGATATTACAAATATAAATTATTCATAGAAATGTATCAGTTACGATAATAGACCTGGTGTAGACAGGACTGTAATCTCTAAATATTATACGACAAAATCCCCACAGCCTCCATTGGTTGGTCTGTTCATGATAAACGTGAAAAGTACTGAATGGATTTTATCACACTTTGCAACATATAGATCCAAATAATGATTCGTTCCATGATTCCTGATGTAGGTTTTGGTGCATAATAAGTTAAGTCTTTTTTTTTTTCTAAATTGAGCGAGAAAGTAAATGGTTAAATTCAATATAGTCATTCAATCGTCGTTCGAAATAGATGTTTGTAATTATTACTTTTTGCTACTAGGTAATGACTGGATGCATGTATGAAAGAAAAATAATGTAATTAAATATAAACTCTATTACCCGAGCGAAGCTGTGCCAGATACGTTAGTATATTACTAAAATATCAATTACTTCAAAGTGTGCTATGTTGAGTCTGTTTTAGTGATTTTTCAAATGGATCACCATAGATCACATTGATTTTTAAAACTGCTTGATATCAATTTCTTTTTCAATAACAATTCGTAACTGTTAAAACATAACCTAAACGCAACATATAAGCTCAGAGTTTGCGCTAGTTTACAATTTGTCAAAGGTCTTGACCATATAAAGGATCTAAGTCTGATACATTGATGTCAAATATGACAACGCGCCAAAGTAGCATATAAATATGTGTATTTTCGTTGATTTTCCTTTTGTTTACCAAACGGCAAAAGTGGAGTAAAACACCTTGTTAATAGTTTGGATATACAGTGACACTTTCCCTGTGACACAACACTACTGTGAATTACTTGGCGCAACTCGCTAGCGGCTCGTTCACACCTGTTGTATGTACAAATCTGTATGAATTACGGGCGAACAAAAATGCTGTATGCGTCGGCGCTACGAGACTGGGTGCGGACATTACATCTGTTATTCGTAACCTGATGCTAAAAAATACAATATTTCAGTAACGTGTTGACGCATCTTCAGTCTACAGCTCCAGTTTAGTCCACGTGTCGCAACGCGGTCCCCATCTGATATATAAGCGCCGCAATCAAAATGTCAAAAATATCCTAATATCAGATCCATATGTCCAAATAATGATTCGTTCCGTTTTTCTACAGGATATTCGGGCCTAAAACTTTAATATTAATGCATTAATTCTTTATTTTTAAATTATGCATATTCAGTCTTATGTTATAGTGATTATAATTAAATTGATTAATGTTAAGTATCCAGATATATTGTTATAATGTATAAAGAAATATGAACTGTATAAAGTAAACATTAATCTATGGTACCCACAAGAAAATTGTACCTTTTAAGTGAGTATCATATGATTCGCGTATTTTATATGCTTAAAAAATAAATATTGTTTTCTACTTAATTTTTGGCTACCTTATTCACATTTCATTTTATAGTACGATATAATAACCTTCTTTGTCCTCTAAATAAATAAACTGTCACAAACATGTTATATTTTGCATGATAACTAACATATAATAAATAACCGCGTGTTATAAATATGTATAAACATCTTTAACACTTTGCCTGCACATCACTGCTCTCAAGTAATACACTTGGCGTAACGCGTTGCTTTACAAACCTATGTTGTACGTACAAATCTATGTGGATTACGGGCGACAATTGTGTTTACGTCGACGACATAAGACTGAAGGCGGACATTACGTCTACGTATTCGTCAATGCTACATTGATCCTAAAAATACAATATCAGTGTGAATTGTCGGTGCATCTTCAGTGTAGTCTTGAGAAAAGAGCGCCGCCTCCCGCAATCCTGACTCTATTTAATATATAAGCGCCGCAGTTCAATAATAATTTCAAGACAATGCCTGTGCCATTTCTCTTAAATAAGTAGGCAATTAGAGATTATATATAACAATATTCATTTAAACGTGGAGCTCGGTGCGACTTAATAAATATACATAATTTGTTCATCTGCTTTGCTTTCAATTACCAACTTATTTTTATTTTCCCATGAAATAAGATCGAGGGTATAAAGTCCATCTTGTATTAAGTACCCACTGCAGTCAATGGACATCTCTCACCATCTGCAAATATTATGAAAGTCCTACCAGAGTACATTGTAACATCTTATGTATCTGTCTGCACGCGTACCACGTCCTGCAAATCGAAACAAAAGCGTGATCAACACATGTACTAGGCAGAATCGGTGGAAAAGTTACCACAAGCGAACAATGAAAAGTACTATCAAATATTTCATTTCTATTTTTAAAAATACTTAGGTTTTTTGTAATTAATTTTTAAAGCTTATTAATAAGATTTATTTCTAATAAGTCTACGATGAGCAATACAATCAAATGGAAATCCTGTAATACATTTGTGAATGAAGTGTTGAATTTGTGATTATTTCTTATAAAGTACAATATATACGAACTAAGTTTAAATGCCGATATTCCGAAATTATTCCATTTAATCTCAACTTTGAATTTGTGCAAGTTCTTTCTAACTAGAGAACCATTCATTGCGAGTTTCCAGAAGCTCACGTGACGGTATATCTATTAATGACTTAACAAGGGTCGTTTTGAAACCTAAAATTAGATGTACAATAAAACAAAATTGTTGATAATATTAACTTTTTTGTTTTACATAGATAATACATAATGAATATATTTAACAATGGTCAATTTATGCATTACCGTAATGTTAAGAAATTTCATTTACCGATCCCGTATTGCAGACACGATAATATTTTATTGAACCCACGATTTTCATAAAGAGGTGTTACTTTCACGAAGATTGAAAAAAAATCTACGCATGACATGATACGGTTGAAAATGCGTAGTTCTAGCATTTTCAATCTTATGATATTATAAATAACTTACAATAAACCGGAAAAAAATCTCTTTTTTTCTGCATTGACGGATCGTTTCAGATGTTATAACCAGATAGATTATTTTACTAAAGAATAGGTTCAAATGTATCCAGACGGTGCGCAGTTCCGCGTCGTTGCTCAACAACGGATTCACCGAGGGACACTGTCTAACATATAACATTGTCTTATAGTGGATAGCCTTGTCACATATGTATGTATATTTACATTCTCAAATAGAGACCATTTTCTGCAACATCATTAAATAAAAAAATAACGTCCACTCTCATCACATAGTAATTTTAATATTGAGGAAAGATCCGATAACTTCAAAAATGCATAAGAGTAATATTAAACAAACCAAAATACAATTTATTGGTTGAAAAAACGTGAAAAGATATCTGTTTTCATTGCTAGATCCTAATGGTATTTACAAATAAGTTACAATCTAAAATTAAACTTGTCACAACATATTAATATTGTGTGAACGAAGTAAAAAAAAATGGGTACACAATAAACATAACAGTGTTCTGCGCCAAGATTTTATACAATAGTAATAGTTAATTTACGATCAGCATAAGAGAATAATAAAAAAATACTATTCAAGAAAATACTATGGCCAGAGCGTGAGGACTACATATAAACTGTTGAAATCTATATTTGTTTGAGATTAATAGCTAAAGGCACGTCTTTCAATACCAATTATCAACATGGCGGTACCATTGTGGATGAATGCTACTACAATAGTAGCAATAACATATTATTTTCTATCATATTAGCTGTATAGTCTATTGAACTTGTTATTTAATACCTCCTATTGCTGAAGGCCAGCTTGCTTCTCAAAATAAAATTGTCTGCTTGAAAAATAATATCAATATCTTGGATGAAAATGAAAGAGATCATAACACTATCTACAAGAACCAATACATCAACACCCTAATTCTTCTATATTGCTTCTTACACAAGCCATAATAAACAATGCTAATTATGCAATATACACATGTAACCTTTACCACATGGATAAAACATATTTCTAGTGGCAAATAAAAAAAAGAAACGAATGTTAACGAAATAATAAAAGTTTGTATCACATAATTTAAATGTAGCAACAATTTTCCACTTTATTTCATTGCTGTTTGTATTTTATTAATAACCGAGGATGTCTTCAACGGAGAATTAGGCATTTTCGAGGGTACAATTGACAAGCTAGCTTGATATACAAAGTGGGGTTTAATCTCCTTACGCTTATTATGGAGTAAGTTTAATATTAACGCGAAAATGGTTTACTGCAAATTTATATTAACTAAATACAATAACTTTTAAACCCACTATGAGCTTTTACATAATAAGACTAAACCTTCTAGCTACTAGAAATTAGTATACACCCTCAATAGAATCGCGTATCTCATATTCAAAAGTAACGTAATTCAAACGTTTTGTTATTCAATCATATAGATAAACAATTAAGTCAGTTTTATTTCATATCTACTGAGGCAAAATATTTGTATAATCAAGGTAATAATATTAATCACAAGTAACGTTCTTATCAGTCTACTACTAAAATAGTTAATGTCTTAATATATAGAATGGAGTTTGCAATTATTAAATTTACTTGCTATAAAGGCTGTCAGTGGCAGTACATTCTTATTTATCTTTACATTATATATCTCCTACTACATATTTAAACTGTCTGGACTTTAAATATTTTAAGTGTATGGCGGCAGCGGAATTATATATCTATAATGTAGCAAATTTATCTAACTTAATATAAAATTAAACTAAAACTTTGAAGTCCAATTCCACTATATACATTGATAGAAGACCAAAACGGCCAGCGTCAGTGGTGCCTAGGGTAGTGATGTCCATTAGTATATCTGTAAAAAAATATTATTGAATGTAAAATCCTCGAGTATATAATTGTATTATTACTGCTTAATCTGTGCCAATCATTAGAGCCATTTAGAATTTGTACAAAATTCGTCTAAATAAATAATGTAATCCAAAATGGCACTATATCATTGACTTTGGATCGCACCGAGACATTACAGAGAGCAAGTGAGAGGCAATAATGGGTTGTTGATGATAAATACCGGTTAAAGCGCTTGTACTTGTTGTGGTGTTTGTTAAAGTGATGCGGGGGGCGGCGCTCGCCTCTGCACTTAAAGCTTCCGCGCCAATGTGGCTTGTTTTGTTTCTCCTGCAACAATTATTATTTTTTGGTATATCATATAAAGATAAGCAATAAATTGAATTTTCAACAGAAAGTTTTTGATACTTAATAATTTCATTAGAACACCAATGACAACAACTGTCGGAAACTTTTGCATTAGAAAATTACTATGTAATAAGTCCTTAGTAAAAAAAAAGTACCTGAAACGGATTATATGCATTCCTGTTATTATTGAAACGATGGTAATGATGAAACTTTATCTTTTTGGTACGTCCTCGATCCATTTCATCAGTTGCATCTAACGCACGCTTCCGTTCCACTCGTCTCTCGTCAAATACCTGTGTAAAAAAAAGTAATGACAAATATATGCACAGAACGAAAATAAAGTTATTTTTTATAAATATCACAGTGGAACAACCAATATTAATTGACGACAGAGATTCGTGTAGTGTATCAAATGTATGTAAGCTATATTTTCCAATAAAGACCATGCATATCTAGGGTGACACATATTCGCAAATAAGGTACGCGTCCCAAGACCGCGTGTAGTTTACGTGACAAACAAAACTTAAGAGTCCTATCATACTTGAAACCGGATTTGTAATGAAAAAAAATGTCGCTACCAGTTTTCTTCCACTGCAGCAAGTTCAATACGCACCTGTCTGGCGAGGGCACTGTGCGTGCCGGCCCACGTGGCTACCGGCGCGCCGTAGCCGCGGTGCGAAGCGGCCTGCAGCTGGCGCGCCACCTCCACGCCGGCCGAGGGAGGGGCGCCTGCCGCGGCCGCCGGGGCCGCGGGCGCGAGAGCGGGCGCGGGCGCCGACGCGCCCGCCGCTCCGCCCTCCCCGCCGGCCTCCCCGGCCGAGCCATGCTCGCTGAGCGGAGACATACTACTGACGCTTGTGTTCGGACTCTGTTCATTTTCGCGCCGCTCCAATTTCTCTTCGACTCTAAGAAAAACATGTACATTAGGTTCATTTTTGATCC
>DWON01009468.1:0-11381 GCA_018251015.1 Phocides pigmalion okeechobee | reverse complement strand
GAGTAGCAACGTATCTATGTTTGAGTTCAAATAAAATTGGGGTCGTGTTTGTGGTTATACGTGGATGTCTATGGACTGCGACAACTTAACATCAGGTGGTTTGCATGCTCGTTTGCTTGTATTATGTGTTTTAAATTTATACGAGATACTTTAGTAGATTTTTTATTTAAATAAAAGAAAGTCACGTATTTTTATCAGTTCTGGGTTACACCTGTACTTGGATGACTGTGGCTGTTTGCCATCAGACGGATTTTATGCTCCTATGTTATTATTACATCAATATTTCTAAAATATTCATTACAAGTACATACAGGACGTCCCAAAGGCAACGAACGCTCTCTTCAACCGCCGACCTCGCAGTGATTCGCAAATTTAGTTCACGGCTGGACCAATAAAACCAATATTATTAATGGAGACATATTGCGAATTATTCCACCTTGGTTTTATTGCTGTTTGCCAATCAAAAATATTCAGATTCTACTAACAGATAATACTCCACTTTTTAAGCCTACCAAAATGCTCAGCTGTTTTGTTTTTAATGACTTTTTTTTACATTAGAGGAACAAAGGAACATACAGGCATTAAAACTTTCCCTGCGGAACAACAATACTGTGTATTACGTGGAGCAACGCGCTGACGGCTTGTACATGTGTTGAACCTATGTACAAATCTGAGTGGATTAGGGGCGAACAAGAATGCTGTGTTTATGTCGGCGCTATACACTGCGGGCGGAAGTTACGTCTGTGTATTCGTAGATGCACAGATGCTTAAAAATACAATATTTCAGTAAAAAGTCGGTGTATCTTCAATCTAGCCAATCAGTTCCAGTTTAGTGCCACCTTCCGCAACACTGAACCGACCTAATATACAAGCGCAACAGTCAAACTGTTAAATAATTTATTTACAGTAGTAGTAAGCAACGAGGAATATTAGTAAGTATAGAACGGTGGTAGGAAGGTCCCAAGTTTTAATACAAAGGAATTTAAAATACGACGAGGAACCAACATTTTAACGGAAACAGGTTCAACCACTGATGTTCCAAGGTTGGCGTGTAATCGTTTATATCTTTGTCATTTTACATCGATTAAGTTTATTTATACATAGATGAAAGTATAGGCTCCATACTTTAAAAAGTCAAATCTGTAGATAAATATAAAAAATATATATGGTACATGTGGCGAGTTTTATCTTAAAAATAAATAATAGTTAAAAAGAAACTAAAAAACACGCTTCTATTTAAAAAAAAAACAACTAAAAAAAGTATAAATATTTTTCTTTTTTTTTCATATTATTCCATCGTCATCGGTACTTGATACGTGTGCAAAGACATCGGGAAATTAGTGAAAAGTATGCTCAAAGATTCCGTTACATACATAGATACAACCCAAACTAATAAATCGTGTTAATAAGAAACAAACGTGGGATTAAAAATACAAGCATTTAAATGACAATATAGCTAGTTATTAATCAAATTCAGAACTACAACGCTTTTAAAGGTGGGAGAACTACAGTTCGACCGGGAAAATACCACCGCTGCCCTCATAATCCACCGTAAAGAATTACTTGTGTTTCGGTTGGCGAGGTGCGGTTTCCGACTACTTGAAGCGAGGTGACCATCTTAGTCCTCAAGAGTAGCAACGTATCTATATTCGAGCTCACATAGGATTCCAGTTGTGTTTGTGGTTGTACGTGGATGTCTATGGGCTGCGACTACTTAACATCAGGTGGTTTGCATGTGAGTTTACTACTCTTCTCACATAAAAAATAGATGTTATTTGACGCGCAATATTACTTGTATTTAATTTTATTTATTGTTTTATTCTTAAAATGTTACATTTATTTTACATATTGAAAAACCCTGTTTATCGAAAAAAAGTTTCAACAGAACATTTTTCATTATTCGTAAGTGTTGTATCTATTTAAAATATGTTCTCACTTAACAAAAAAGTAAATAATTATATTTAAACTAAATAAGTTACTAAAATAAGCGCAGTTTTTATACATTTATATTATTTTTGTTTATACAAAGTCGTGAGATAATGTAATTCGGTTGTGATATAATTCAAAACAACGAACGGTCGAAGCGATGAAGGTCGATATTTTAACGAGACCAATGAATCGTAATCAAATACAAGATGGCTTCCGACCCTTTTATCATTTTTTTCTAACAGCCGTACATCGGGCGAGACACAACACAGATTATGTTTTATTAACTTACACCGTGAATGCATCACATATACAAAATTAATAGGTATATACATAGATATTCAAATACATAATCGAATCAATCTTCTTATATATAAAAATGAATGTTTGTCTGTATGTCCTTTATAAACTCGTAAACTATGCATTTGATCATGCGATGATCTTTAGCAAAGTTGTTGTGCATGAGCCCACAAAGGTTTCTGAGCTGGTTACGCCCAATTTTCGGCAGATTGCGCCACTGTCATTCCAATGAATTTCATATATTGAAGTGACAGTTCATGTTGATTTGAATTGAAACGAAAACAGCGAACGAATGATGAAGTTTCGAGGCAAAATAAACGCGGACGAAGTCGCGGACACAGCTAGTATCTTATAAAAAAGATCTAAGTCCTAACTTGACTTTGACTTTGACTTTGTTTATTAACATAAATTATCAAATTTTATTGTATTTTCCCGATTGAGAATTAAATTGGGGACAAGTTTGACACCGACCATTGTAATAAAGGGGACAACGAAATTACGAAAACATTAACTATTCTGTAGTATGTTTGATTTAATTTTTGCATTTTATTGTATACATATCGTTAATTAAATTTGCTTCCTTATAAGAACGTTAGGTATGGTTTAAAGGTATTTTTATCTATTACAAATAATTTTGATCATGTCTATAAAAATAATACAAAACCCCTTTTTACGTAACTACCTGCCTATTATGTTTTGAAAATGTAAAGTATTAAAACCCAATTCAAAATTGGTTTTCTCACATAGTTTTAATTGGTATGCTATAGTTAAAAATGTAAATTGTATTTAGTAAATTGAGTTTAAACTGACTATAGACAGTTATGAATATGTACACTAAAGTTTGTAATGAACTTCCCTGTGTAGTTACGTATCATGCGCTATCCCATAGATAGGAATCCCATAGATAGATAAGTAGGTACGTATACCTAAAACCTATGTGCTCCACAGTAAAGGAACTTTACGTGATAGAGTGGAATTAAAAGCCTTACGTTACGGATCGTACAAATTTGTTTAGGAGTTCAAAAGTATCGTACAGTGTAGCTCGGTGCACGCGAGTCACGCAGACGTGTGCACTTATACCCGAGAGTGGTATGTTACGTAACGACATGCGATGCTTTAGTTCTCTTGTGTTTACAGTGGTCGGCCCGCTAGAGACTGTCGCTTGTCCCCACTGCGCATCGATCCGCTCCGCCCAGCGCTCGCTCCTCCCACCTGGCCCCCTGCCCCCCACACCGACCCCCTCGCCCGCCCCCTCACCCCGGACTGCTGGCCTTTGTCGCACGCCGCCCGCGCGGTCACCTGTGTCGCACGTCGTCAGTCGCAAAGCGGCCGCGTCGCGCGCCACCCGCTTCGTACTACTCTATATTATGACAGTGACGTGATGGAAGGAAAAGAGTTCGGTGCGGTTCCCGGCCTGCCTGCCGGATTGGACTATTTCATGATGCCCCGCGTCAGCCAGCCTGCGCCCCAGTTCGACTTCAGAAAGCTCGGCGCCAGCTTCAGCGGTCGTGACGATGACAGGAGTGATGAGCCGCGGTCACCTGAGTACCCACCGGAGCGCCGCGACCCGCCGCCCGCGCCCTGGCCGCTGGGCCTCGGCGTCCAGTTCGTCAACCCCGCGACGGGCAAGAAGAGAGTGCAGTGCAATGTTTGTTTAAAAACTTTTTGCGATAAGGGCGCTTTGAAAATTCACTTTTCGGCGGTGCACCTGCGCGAGATGCACAAGTGTACAGTGGAGGGATGCACGATGATGTTTAGTTCGCGACGTTCGAGGAACCGTCATAGCGCCAACCCGAATCCGAAACTTCACTCGCCGCACGTGAGACGCAAAATATCCGCGCACGACGGCAGGTCTGCGCAACCGTTTCCACTGTTGCCCGCGTTAGCGAGATTGCCGTTGCCGCCACCTACGCTGCTCCCGCCCGAATTAGCGGCGCGACTGCCGCCACCGCTTGCTGCACCCGGCCACGCACCCCTACCTCCTCGAGTACCTCTTGATGATCTCCGTAATTTCAGTGAAATAGAAAAAATGTACAGAAAAATACCGTCTCCAGATGAATCCTGTCGCCGTGCTTTAGATCTGGTTAAACCATCACTTCTGCATGAAGAAGAATCTATAAATTGTAGTGAAAATAATGATGAAATATCTGATGATGACAGCAAGGACAAATGTGATGATAGATCTGTGTCTCCGGCAGCGGAACGTTTAAATTACGATGATGAACCGGAAGATTTGAGTGTAAATAAAAAGAAGGACGATATTAAAAGTATTTCACAGACAGAATCTGGTAGTCGAACCGAACCCACCGTTTCTGATGATAAATCTTCACTCGTTCCTAATAAACGTAAGAGGAAAAGTGGAAATCCTACGCGGTGTTCACAGAATAATGAATATAATGTATCTGATGAAGAATTTCAAGGTGATTTATTTAGAAATCTATCGACGCCCGGTTCGAGCCGCGTTGATGAAGAGCCCTTGTCTCTTAAAAAGCAAAAGCCTGAAAAGTGGGAGCCATTTCAGAACGGTGAAGAAATTGCTGTGGACTCGCAATCCGTGAACCCTGTGAAAGCTGAAAGTGAATCAGACGATGAGTCGAGTGCTCCTAGCGTAGTTCGTGAGGGTTTGAGATTACGTTCGGATCTCTACACACCTAGCGATAGTGGCAGTGATCTGCATGCTTTAGAAGAACGTCTAGCTAGGGCGCGATCGCCCTCGCCTAGTAGTGACAGAACAGATGACCGGACAGATATTAATGATCTTGAAATACCCATAGACGATGAGAATCCCGACAGGTGTACGGCTTGTGGGAAGATATTTCAAAACCACTTCACGTTGCGCATGCACTACAGAAACGATCATTTGAAACTTCTTCATCCTTGCGACGTGAATGGATGCGATGCAGCCTTCCCTTCCCGACGGAGTCGAGACAGACACAGCTCAAACATTGATCTCCACCGACGATTGTTATCAACGGGTTCCCCAGAATCGCGCGAACAGCGACCAGCCTTCGAAGTTAATGCTGAATTGCTAAACAAGTTATATGCTGATATAAAGGGCTTGGCATCTACTTTAGAGAGCTTGAGGTACGGTGGCGAGGAGACATCCCAGCTACCCAGCTACGTGACAGAAACTATGAAATTTTACAGTAGAAACTTGAGCGCTTTACAATCGGGCCTGTTTCCACAATTAGGCGAGCGCGGATTTTTTCCTTCACCTTTCCTAATGGGAAACGGGGTGCCTCAGCCCGGAGGGTTGTACGGAGCACCTGCGGGAGCACAATCGGCCCGTGAATCCCTGTCGCCTCTATCCGCCTCGTCTCCGCCAGTGATATCACCCGGGAGACTGGACGCAGCGCACGCACGGCCCAGAGAAGACGCTAACCTGCTTTTTCGGGAGACCTCCGAATCTTATAAGAAAATGACGTCACTGTGCGAGCGTCAGGAGCAACTGTATCAGCACCACGTCCCGGTCTCATGACGTTCCCGTTACGTCCCTCGCACGGCTTGGTGATACCTCACTCCCTAACCGATGGCGCGCGACAGACTATTTTAATTGTTAATAATTTTAATTGTGTTAATTCTATCGTATTTCGTTTTGTATTTCCTTGTGATATTTAGACAAATATATCATAATTAACGATCCCACGAACTTTAAGTTAATAGGGATAGTAAGTACCGCTTGGGTAAAGTTGGCGTTTTTGAAGCGGCGTGCAATACAGACTCGGATATTATAAATATTAATGGACTACGGCGGATATGATATCGTGTAGAGTATTCGTAATCGATGTTGAAAGTAAACGTTATAATGATCAGCTTCATTTATTGTTCTGGCGCAATAAACTCATTGAGGAAAAATACGATTGTTTTTATTTTCTACGACTCGGTAAGTGTGCCGAATTGCAACGATAATCTTGTTACGGCTTATTATTAACAATGTCCACTGCGAACGGTGTTTGGAGGGCTATTCAACTGGAACGGACATCTGCCTATCGATTTTTTGTTTCTATAACACGGGTGATTTAGTATTCAATTTTACAACCTAGCTGCTTCTAATACTAACTGATTCTAATATTTTTATATCTGAGAATAGTAACTAATAAATTACACACACACACACATACACATACAAACAACATACACCCACAGTCTAATAAGACAACGATATAAGCCTTTCGAATTATAGGGAGTTCTATACCACAGCAGTGGGACATAAAAATGTCACAGTTATGGCCGAATACTAACATTATATATTATCACTAATAATTATCATAGAAATGTTTTACTACTTGTTTTTAAAGAGTTCATTCTCATAAAAAACATAGTTTCATTTACATATAAAACAATTACATATAAAACAATTATAAAAGTTAATTATCTGCCTTTGAAACATTAATTTATGGTTATACCGTTAAGTTTGTTTATCTTAGTTAGTACATGATTTTACGTTTTTTATACAGATTAGTTCTCACATTTTTTAGTTAACACATACATTCTATATTATTATTAAGACAATATTACAATAAAGAATTTAGGTACTTAACTATATTTAATGTAGGCAATATACTAGGCTATAGGAAAACATAAAAATTGCTAATGAAAAAAAAAATATGTAGATATTAAATATTTTTTCCAAAAACTTTTAAATACAATACCATACTGTGTACCACTAAATATTTTATAGCAGTTGTAAAAAAATTACTGTATTCTAGATGTACTGTATTCTAGATGTAAAAAGTGTGAAAGATTTATATCGGTATTTTGAGGCATTAGCTCTTAGGGGTAACAAAATATTTGCGTTCGATCTCAGGAAGAATTTTGATAGTACCTACTACATTTTAGTATTTTAAAATATTACCATAATTTTGTGCAACTATACACATATATACATATATATAAAAGATAGATAAAATTAAAACAATATTTATTTATTTTCATTCAAACAATACTATATAGTTAACTTAAAATATCTTCAATTATAAATCTATTAAATACATATGAAAATAACACAGTATGGAGTTACTATAGTAGTCAATATTACGAAAGTACGTACATGTACATAAAATGTATATATAAAAATTACTCGTATCGCGTTTGCAGCACAAAAAATTCTGGGTTCGAATCCCGGTCAAGCAAAAATATGACGTAGTTTTTTTCTGGGTCTGAGTGTTCATGTACTCGTTCTTGGGTGTTACTTAATGCTCATTATGTTATGTTTAAAATTCTCTTCTCCAAAACGGTACATCTTACGAGTCGGTGGTATTTTATTGACGTTCAAAAAGAGTTTTGTAAAGAATCTGCTTTGAATAAAAATATTTGGATTTTGATTTTGTCTACCAAAATAATAATGACGACAACAATATTCTAATAAATAGACATAAAAATGGTGTATAATTTTTATCTCATTGAATAATATAGTGGCTATAAAATTTCTTAAAGTTCAATTTCAAACTATGAATTCCAGATCAGCTTTCAATTAATAAATTAAATTAATTTATTAATATAATCAATAGCATAATCTTTTTATGTTCATTTACACATACATTTTTAAACAGAAGCATTAATATTGCTATGAATATAAATCTTTAAAAGGTATACTATGGTTCAACCGGGGAAATACCACCGCCTCTTTCATAATCAGCCGTAAAGCATTACTTGTGTTTGTACGTCGAAATCTATGGACTGCGATTGCTTATCATCAGGTGGTTTGCATGCTCTTTTGCTGCTCTTCTCACATAAAAAGAACTAGATACGTTGTTACTCTTGAGGACAAGGCTGGTCGCCTCGCTTCTAACTTTAGCCGACAACCACTCTTAATAAAAACAGAAGAGTTGTTTCACGGCGACGGCGGTATATTCACGGTCAAACTATTCTTCTACCACCTGTCACATGACACGCTTAATATTACCAGTTATCGTGGAGTTGAATTGGTCTTAAAAACTAAAACATAGAAATCAAAATAATCGTCTTGAAATCGCCCATTGCTGGGTTAGGTCTCCTCTTAGAATAAGAGTGGTATAAGAGAATAGAGAATAAGAGAGAAAATAGGGTTAGCTCATAGTCCACTACTCTGAACTACCATGAGAACGACGACCAACTCTCTCTCGCGTTATTTTTTTATCGTTAAATCATGATTCATGTTATAAAAATAGCAAGCGAACGTGCAGGACATCTGATAATACTGGTCTTTGGACATCTAAGTTTAAGCTCAAACAGCAAAGTAAGGAAAGCTTGACGTCGTGCGTTGCTATATCCGAGGCCTAAGTAAGTTGTAAATTTAGCCGGACACTGCACCTCTCGAACTGAAACACAAGACTAGGTATATGGCGGATTATGAGGGTGGCTGTGGTATCGAACTCTTGTTCTACATTACCATTAATTATTTTTCCGTACGCATATCTTCAAATAATCAGATGTGCGTGTCAAATATTAAAGCCCCAGACCTTTGGGTAAAAGACCAGAATTGTCATTGTGTTGTCACTTTTTAACTATTTATTAATTTGTTTTGTTTTTCAATCATTTTAATCGTAGATATTGATTTATTATCGTAAGGGTTTATAGATAAATAGGTTAAACCTATTTTGACGTAAAGACTACTCTAGAACAGACTGACGGAAGTGTGCTCCGCCTTTCAGTGGAGCGGTGGAATACATGTCAGGTTTTAGTCGGTTGGAGCCCGACATAATCTCTCCGTCGGCCCTGTGGAAGGTACTCATCCGGAGATTCCTCTCCTCTCCAAAACCTCCAAAAAATGTTTAGTTTGTGCATAGAAATCGTATCTACAGGATAATGCAGTCGTCATCCTGTTAATAATGAAATAAAGTTGAAAATAATACATAAATAAATGATTCAAAAAGACGGTGTTTACATTTTACCATAGTTGACCTCAGGGAAAAAATCTTTTACGTCAAGACAACAATTATCTGAGTCGCCTGTGCATTGCCGTGAGAACGGACTAATTGTAGTAAAAACCTGTTATCATCGTGCTGTAAAAAATAGTGGGTACCCATGTTCATTTTTTGTTTTTTTTGTAATTTGCTGTACCTAATAGAAATAGCGGTGCGTTCTGCTTGTGCATATATGCGATCGACAAAGTTAAGCAACATTAGGCGTGGTCGGAAAATGGATGGGTGATCGTTAGTAGCAAGATTTTATATGCGCTTCTGTTCTTTGGAGGCCATATAAAACAACTCGTCCCGGTTATTACGGATACATATCAGCTTTTTAATTGCCGATATTTGGTAGATAATGACTGTCTAACCTAAAAATATATCTTACTTATTATTCTTGTTATATGTTATATACTCGATGTAAATACCTAATAACTACTCTGTCACAGTAAATATGCAGCCTTGAGGCGAACAATTAAATAACTAAATTTAATAATAGGGCGATTACTTATTCATATTTCTCAGCCTTCGCGGTGTAAAAAACGGCCAGCTATTAAATTTTAGAACCATCAAGGTTTTAGTCCATGAAGTGTCATTTTTAAAAAGATAATAACATGTTGTCAAATTGACAAAACGCTGTCAAAGCCACAAACTAAATAAAACTTTATTTTTATTATAATAAAACGTTCTTTCTCTTTGGTTTTGATATATAATTATTATTACACCTATCGATATTTAATACGTAACGATCATGTCAGTCTTCCAGAGTAGCACCGCATCTATGTACGTATTCAGTTACAACTCCACTCCTGCCTGAAGTTGTATTGTATTGTATTGTTATGGTTGTCCATGGGCTGCAGCGAGTACTTAGCATCAGGTGGCCTGCAAGTTCGTTTGCTACTCTTAACGGAAAAAATATACGTATTCAGTACGCTGTAGAAATGTATTTCGACCAGTGAGATACGTTTCGTCGTAGTTCTTGTTATACGATTGGGAAAGTGTGGTTTCAAGATACGCCTACTTGTGAGATGATCATCTCAATCCTAAGAAGTAACAACGTTTACATACGACCCTAGATATGATTTCAGTCAAATTTTAGACTCATACAAGTGTATGAACTTGGCCTAAAGCTGGACATTGTGTGTGTAATGAAATGTATGAACATTTGAATGACTTGGCTTGTGTGCTCTGTTGATACTCTTTTATACTCTTCTTATATATGTTATTAGTGCTTATATTTATATTATGCTTCTAATTTTTTTATGATGCAATTGAGTATAGAATTGCCATTGCTATTCAACGCGGGAATGCAGATAGTGCTCTTGGTACCATGCCGTATGGATGACATGAACACTGAGTAGGTACATAATACATAAGATCCTTGTGATAATTATTTTTGTTAATAAGGTATAATTCACTAATAAGTCTCTAATTCCAACTCTAAAAAGTACAGAAATTATGATCTAAAAAAAAAAACAAAATTCAAAATCACAATTAGTCTCACATCGACGTAATCGACGCCGCTGATGAAAAGTGGACTAGTTTATATCTCGCGCAGAAAATTGCGATTGCTATTGAACGCGGGAATACAGCTAGCGTTGTTGGAACCATGGCGCATGGCCTCGGATTCTCTTTAGATAGGTTAGGCTATTATTATAATTAGCTTTAAGATTTTCATTATTGTATTTAAAATAGAATGTAACAATTTCAAATTTCATTAAAATGCTTCTATATCAAAATGTACATCCTATACATTAAGTTATCCCCTCCCGTTACACATTAAGTAAGGAGTTATCCCGTCAGTAGACAATTTCATATCTGCAAGATAATAAACAAAGCCAAATATTCACTTAAGGAACAATTGGGAAGATTCGGTATCAAAATCCCGGCAAGACGAGCTGGCACGAGGGATTAGACGGAAACAACCGCATAGTTTGTCAAACCGTAATTAATAAACTACTCGGTCTGAACTAGAGTGTCCATAATCGTAATACATGACGGACTTTCCTAAAACGGATTTTACTCTTAATCTTTTTTAAGGATACAAAGAAAGAAAAAAATACATTTTTTTTGGCAATTTGGTTTCGTAGCGATAAAGTTTCAAAAATCATTTTCGTATAATTCAAACGTTACCTACTAGAATTTTATTAAATATTCATCGTATAAGTATTATGCGTATAAGTAATTACAATATCTAAAGGTGTTAGAGCCGTTAGAGCTCGGCAAAAGTGGCACCACCACCGCCACCCTCTTAACCCGCCGTAAAGC
>DWON01009467.1:0-11383 GCA_018251015.1 Phocides pigmalion okeechobee | reverse complement strand
ACGGCGGGTTACGAGGGTGGCGGTGGTACCGCCCCGGGCGAGTTCTAACGGCTCTACCACCTTTTAAACTCTATCTATGTAACATATAGCTGCTATTATTAATTTATTTACGTTTCACTCGCAATACATCAATATATTCAATGTTCACGTTATATTTTTTTAAACAAACAAAAGTTTTCATTCGGACAAAATTATATTTTTAATATGATATTGCCCACGACTTAGTAGGGTTTAATTGTTCGTCATTTCCATATTACAAACACAAAAGGTCTCATGTTCTCACGCCATTAACATTCAAATTGACATAACTTTTTATTTACAGACCGATTGAAATGTAAAGAATAATAAATGTTAAGTGAAGCTTACTGCAATATAGTATTCAAAACTGCGCTTTTATCGTTAACGAATACAAACGCACAGACAAAGAGATAAACAAAATAAATTATTACTTCCATATAACGTAACTATCTATTAGTGAAAAAATGGTTGTAATTCGTCTAGTAAATTCGGAGCTTTATTTCATTTGATTTAAAACAAACAATATAATGTTTCCACTTGATTATATTATCGGTATCGGTATTAGACTTAGTATTAGTATTAGTATTAGTATTAGTATAGATAGTATAGATAAGTATTTACTTACTAGACACGTAGATTACCTACCTACTGTGACGTATGGTGTGTGTTCGCGTAACATTCCCACGGGAACGGCGTCATTCTTGCTACCAACAGACTAGATTAGACCTTAGGCTTAGGTTTAGCATTAATATCCATTTTGGAAGTTTATTAAATAGTTTTGAGAAACATCCAGTCCCTCATTTATACCTTCGTCAGCTGCTCTACATAACTAGCTTAGTTAAAGGTAGTTACACATAACATGACCTTAAGTAAGCAATACTGATTACTCACAAACAATTTCTTTATAAATCATATCAAATTATTCCATGTTAACGACATCATTAAACGGGCTTGCCACCATCGATATCCCTTCGGTTTTAAAACCAGTGGGGATAGTACGTGATGATGGCAAGTGGCCAGATGGCCTGACACTAATTCCTTGGGAGCGGGGGAGGGCCCTCGTATGGGATGCAACATATTATGTCTATACGTTACCCCTTGTCACCGGCGGAACGGTGTCGAGGGCTGGAGCTGCGGCGGAGGCTGCAGAAGAAGCCAAGCGGCGTTAATATGTCCCACCAAGCAGTGATTACGTATATCTTCCTCTTAGATTTGAAACTTTTGGGGCGTGGGGTTCGCGTGCCAAAAAAAAAATTAAATTATAGTGATTTATTTAAGTTTGGTATAATTATAGCATATGATTAAAATGACTAAAATATATTTACAGTGATGAAAATCTTAAAAATAAATATAATAAAAGCTTAACCTAAACTATTTAAAGGGAGTCCGTGCCTATGGGGCATAGTGCCAAGAATGATAACCACATTCCCGTGTTGAATAGCAATCGCATTCTCTATACGAGAGAACCAGCCCTCTATTCATCGGTGGGGTCAATCAAACGTGGGAATAATTTGTTAGAATCATATGCAAAAATTCGGGTTTCATTTTGTAGCAATGTTCTTATTGTCGACAGATATAGTAAGCTCTCACGGTACGGTTCTTTTAGTACTTCGACTACGGCGCTCAGATAGGGTCAGCGTCCCGGGAGGCGGCACTAAACTGGCTTATTTCTCTAGACTGAAGATGTGCCGATAATTCACTGAAATATTATATTTTAGCACCTGCGTATCATCTACGAATCAACAGACGTAATGTCCGGTCCAATCTTGTAGCGCCGAAGTAAACAGCATTTTTGTTCGCCCGTAATGCATACAGATTTGTACGTACAACACAGGTGTGTACAAGCCGCGTTGCGTTGCGCAATACACAGTAGTTTTATACTCCGCAGGAGAAGGGTTAAGTACCATGCAGCACCCTCAATTTGCTCGCTGCGGTGCAGTAACGTTCAAGATGCATGAAATTTTGTGCATAAAGTCTCTCGTAGTCTGAAGTATGATGAAGTGCAAATGGCTGAAGTAAAGGTGTATTTCGTAAAATTACTTTGAGTAAGTCGCGTAATGTGAACTTTTGTAACATTTATGTAAATGTAATCCTTTTTTAAATTTTGTAGCTTGGCGTTTAGAAGTCTGTTCTGGGTCAGGGTGTTTGTATGTTTGTCCTTGTGTGTGTTCATAACACTAAAGATTACACCCAAATTTCAGGTAATACCTTTCAAAGGTATCCGATATCGTGGGGGCAATTGCGGGTAATGTGATATTTACTCCCACATAAACATACATTTTTCTGCGATCAAATGGTTGCTTCATAGTACCACTTTTTCCCAGAAAAAAAAGACTTTTCTAGAAATTTTACTAGAAATTGAGTATAGCAGTCGTACTTTTTTGGGCGAACCACACATTTCTCATGGAATATGTATTATAGCATATAGTGTGTTTTAGCATATACCGTATCTTGTAATATGTTATTTACACATATGATTTTCGACGCAGATGCTTTCCTGAAGGGACATCCTTCTGTGAACTACAAACGCTCAGACAACGCTCCCATTCTTTCCGTCATTAATACATTTTCTTCCAACCTTCATTTCAATTCCTACTAATAGCGGAGTTTCCGTTATTGCTGAGAAAGATTTGCTGAGTTCTATGAATTTTTCTTTCATTCTGTTCACAAAGCTGCGCCTCGATTCATTTCTGAAAGAAGTCATAGAGTTGATGGTAGAATCGCACATTTCAGTTTTACTGGGAAATATGAAGTTATTCTAGTATTTTTCAATGCAACTTAAAGTGTTGTATGATGAATAGAACGTATTTGTATAGAAATCATAATAGGCTTATTTGTATAAAAATCAGTAATAGCTTTAGTTTATTGTCGGGTCTCCATATAAATATACTGTAGACTGTAAATAGAGTAAACTGGCTTTCACTGACTAGAAAACACTGACACGTCTTCAATATGTGTTTGTACGTGCGTGCGAGCGAGTAAGCGTGCGTGCGTGCGAGCGAGCGAGCGTTCGAGCGTGCGTGTATAAGTGTGCGTGTACTTGTATGTGTGTGTGTGTATGTTTATTTTATGAAACAGAAGTAGCAAACGAACATGCAACGATGGAAGATGGTCACTGCCACCCATAGACATCTATAATCAACTTCATAAAGAAGGGCAACTGATTGAATAGAGTTTATTTAACATCAAATGGTATATACGCTCGTTAGCTACTTTTTCAACATAACATATACTTGTTTTTAAATAAGAAAACGAATTTTAAAACTCAACTGTCAAAGCTATAGAAAAACTGACAAACAAGTTTACAGACAAAGGCTTTAGTTTTCAAGATACCCTCGTTATGTTACGTGTTAAAAATGATTCCACACGCGAATATTACTTATTTTCTTGGCTACGATTCTGTAACAATGCGTGATTCGTTTGAGCATGATGTAATATAATTTCTTATTTCATGCTTCAAAGAGCTTTTTGCGAACCAGAATCGAATAAAGAAATCTAAAGGCTTCAATACGTTTTAGGTCTGTAACAAAATTATTGAATTAGGTATCTGTTGGCAAAATATAATTTTTCTTTGTGTTCCACAAAGGTATACTATAAGGTATAATAGTTGTGGTTTTTCGAACCGTTTGTTACCCTTTTTATGCTACTCACGGGTATGGGACTGACTTTACAATTGGAGGAAATTGATCATATTGCAGCATGGGGGGTCAGCTGCTATGAGGGAAGCCCGTTGCCAAGCTGCTTTTAAAAGTTGGAGAGCTATAGTTCGACTGGGGAGGTACCACCCCCGCCCTCATAATCCGCCCTAAGCATTACTTGTGTTTCGGTTGGAGGTTGGGCCATCTTACTACTCAGGAGTAGCAACGCGTCTACGTCCGAACTCAAATAGGATATCGGTCGTGTTTGTAGTTGTACGTGGATATCTAGGGGCTGCGACTACTTAACATCAGGTGCTTAACTTGCTCGTTTGCTACTCTTCTCATATAAAAAAGCAGGTCTAATTTGGCAATATATAATATATTTAATATGTAAACACTTGCGGTTAATATTTAAACAAGTATTTTGCAGTATTCCAGCATGTACTTTGCTGCATGCTGCTCCAATGCAGATACGTTTATTATCATCGGGGGACATCCCAGTCTCTTTGGGCGGGGAATACGGGCCTCGAGGTAGATCTTCTTTGCCCAGGCTTGAACTCGGGGTTGCACCCCCGGCTTAACTATGATAGCCCTCGTCCACTGTTAAGTGGGGGGGCTCGGGATAATCCCTCCGGTATGCTCAACTCTCGCTGCGTCCGCCATCCACCAGCCGGTGCTGCCCGACGCTGGCGAGTGGTACAGCCCGCAGACAAAAGCTATGCGTTATCGTGCGCTCCCGCTGGGCTCGCTTCACATCGCGGCCAGGCGACCGTATTGTGGTTGCGGGGCAGCGTTAAGGAGGAGCTTCCGGAAGGTTAGCGGATCGATGATGATGATAGACCTTCACCTTTCTTCCCCACATAAGCGGGGGCGGTTAGCAGTCCGACGCTGCGGCCTTCGCTCATCTTCTCCGTGGAGGCAGCGATTGGTTCGAGGTACCTGAACTTTTTCAAACGAAAGAGCCAGATGCCAGATCTCGGCGAGCATCCTCCTCTTATTTGCGTCTTATGACAGGCAGGAGATACCGTAGCGCTAATCTGGTCCCGCGTTACAGGGACGAGATATGGTTAAAGCTAACTTGGAATTTGGTAAAGCATGTTGGCGCTTTAGGAGTAACGCATTGCAAAGTAATTTTAATAACAACTTAGTAACGCATATCCTCGACTTTAGATAAGACTTCTGTTCTATAGATTGAATTCTCTAGATATGAATACAAATGTTCCTAAGCAACAGTGACTACATATAGTTCGACCGGAGAGGTACCACCGCCGCCCTTGCAGTCCTCCGTTAAGCGGCCTTTGTTTCAGTGGGAGAATTGTGGTTGTAAGACACAACAAAGGGAACCCATGTACACAGATGCGTGGTTTATACTAAAAAGTATGTCTTTAGTAGTAACCTAGAATCTACGTCTGATCTCAGATTAAAATGAAGTTTAAAAGACTTAAGTCTGGATGGATGTGGAAGTCCGTGGGCTACAGCGACTAATTTAATCAAGGGGTCCGTATGTTAATTTGCTTCTCTTTAATATTATATATATAAATATAACATATAATCAATTGTTGTATGTGACGCAAAAAGTTTTTTGACGCAAATATACATAACTATTTCTAATCCTCAGTTTCACTCCTCTTATCCTACTTTTAATATTCCTTTCTTAGTGCTTAGTTACGCTATATAAAGGACCTATCTGCAAAATTCTAGGATTCTAGGTTCAGCTTTTAGCCTCGTGTTGATTTCCGGGTCAATCACCTGCCTCTTTTATATATATGTAAATACGCAAGTATATATAAAATATTTACCAATAGGTAACAAAGAGTTGAAAATACACTCGGAGGCACAGAGTGATGGGCTGACATTTATTTCGTAAATACATCACTCCTTTGTTGGCTTCCTTTATGAAGAAAGATAAAATATTTCCTGGAACGACTCAGGCATTGTCGGCAAATGTCTCGACAGCGGGGGTGAAGGTTCGCCACAGAGGTTGCTTTAAGTTATAGACGAAAAAACAAACTGTAGTCACTGATTTCTACGAAGAAGCAGATAGAACGCAACATGATATGACGTGACAGAAAGAATACTTTTGATTTTCCGTTGCTATTTTTTGGCTGATTAGAGCATTTTCAGAAAAAATTATAGATGGTTGAATTGTAGTTTGATTAATTGCTATCAAAGTTACTTTTATCTACAATCTACAGTAAAACGATAATTTTGGTTGGAAAGAAGCAGTTTCAAGCGTACACTTACAAGTAAGGTGTTCCGTAGTTGATATACATTTATTGATACGACTTCAGTCCTATCTGAGATTGGATTTAATTCGATTGGATGGACCACATAACTCGAGGAAGCTTGCGTAGTCGTTTTCTACTAATCTTAAAAAATAACCTTATATAAATTATAACACGTTTGAAAAAAAATATTAATTTAAGTAAGGTCGTAAGGTGTGATCATAAATGAATATTGAGAGATATCTATGTCTTTTTTAAAAAGGGTTCACAATATTGAAAAATTTTATCCATCCAATAGAAATATCCGTCCTACAGATTTTTTTGTGTACTCTATATAAAGATATTTATCTCCAATCGAATGCAGTCGATATTTATATCTGAAATACAATTCAATACGATACTACAAAATTAAATTTTTATTATTAGATTTAAATAAAAGTTAAAATTGCATTTAGAATTACCAGTTGATTAAAAAAGCAAGTCAAGGATCGAACGTACTGATTTTGAAATTTCGAAATAAATAACACATCCTATCTTTTACGTGTTCCGGTTTTATGAATGATAGCTACAGACAGACATACAAAAAACACATTTCTTTAGTAGCAAGTCTTTCTTTTTGTTAAGATGTTGGCTCACAAAATCTTTCTTCGAGCTCCAATAACCCGCTTCAGCGTAACACTTAGCCACCACTGATGTTTGCATTCTCAGCCCTCACAAAGGGAAGCGCCTACGTCAGTGAATTGACGAATATTTATGTTGTAAAATAACTATGTATTGAATGGGTGTTGTTGGCGATGGCATATAAACCACGTTAATGTCTATACCTTGGGTTGGAGGTCCAAGTCCATTATCCGGTACATTTTGATATTAAAGGCCTCATTCCTAAGATTAGATCAGATGTTTGCTCTCTTGGGTAGAGTATTTGTTACGGGGCGCGCACGTAGACCAAGATTGATGGCTTAAGGAGACGGGCTATATATCCCCTACAAAGACTTCGGTCACAAGAAATTCGTTTCTACACTACATTTGCGAGTAAGCGACGTTAATTAACCTATTTTGAATTTTTGCTATAAGCAAGTATGAGGTTACTATTTTTATTAAATAGATGGAGCAAACATCCATCTTATGGCAAGTCATTGTACTACGTACCGGGTATTAATGATTAACGATTTTTTTATGTTTTATTGGCAATATTTCTATCAGTTGCTTGGCTCGTTGTCACGGCTAAACTGTTTTTAGCCGTGTGATTGGTTTAGCGTGTTCTTGCTCTTCGTACAGAATATATTGGAGGGTATTAAGGGAAGATTTTTTTACAAAATTAGTTCTGAACAGTATTTTGGGATATATTGCAATATATAAATATGATTTTAAGTTTTATTTTCATTTAAAAACTCTTAAATTTTTATTTCGCATTCAATTTTATTTCATGCTTACTAAACCGGAAGTAATCGGTTGAATACGCATTAGATTTGAAATGTACCTACAGAAACAAACTAAATAAACGCATTTATTTTCAATGATTTTTGATAAATTGCGCAGCGCTTCAAATGCGTTTAAGTATACTAACATAGAATTCATGTTTATTTGGTTTCCATATGAGGTTTTTGAGAAATAGAATGAACGCGGTGAACGACCATGCAGCTCATTTGATGTTAGGTAGATATTGCTGCCAATGAACATCTATAACTAACTCCAGAATTTTAAAACAAAGTCGTACCTGATCAGAGATGTATGTTCACCCCTCATAACTACATATAAGGGTAACTTTGCTGTTAGTTGAATGTGATTCTTATTCCGTATTAAATCAAATTATAAGGAAAGGAACAAATATGAGAATGGTGACCTAGAGGCGGTGTCTTCATTTGTTTTTTTCATTAACGGCAAAATAGAACGAAGACTTCGTTCATACTTTTTACTTTAACGGCTGCCGCGCTCGTCGCGAGCAAATTCAAGTGTTTATTTGTTTTTTTTTTCACATTTAAATCTAGCGATAAGGCAGACGGGTTGCCTGATGAAAGACAGTCACCGTCGCCTATGGAAATTTGCAACACTAGATTAATCGCCAATGAATCGCTTTGAAGAAGAACTATTTTTGCACCTTTTTTGAAGAGCTCCATGTCATAGCGCTCTGGGAATACCTACGTACATGCGTAAATTTGCAATAATTAAATAAATAGTGCAAAATTAAGTGCGTAAAGATACAATTATTGTTGTGTGTTGTGATATTTAACGCAAAAAACAAAAATGAACGAGACGTAAGGTACATAGATTAATCTGTCACTATCACCTGTCAACAGTTTCCCCCGCTGTCGCAGTTTTGCCGCGACCGTAATACCGACAATTAAAAAGGCGTTAATCGTAAGTACCCATTATATATCATCACTTTCAGGTAAATAAGGTAGCATGAGAATTATGTATTTTTTACTGTGCGTACAGTATTATTAAAATAATTATGTTTTAAATCAATATCAGGATTGTTTCACAGTTTTCAACAAAATTTAATAGTTAGTGTAAACCCAGCTAGCTTCACGGGACCGCTAAACAAACTCATTAAGTAATTAAAGAGGTTAATTAAAAAAATAAAAATAAAATATCGTTATGCTCGAAATTCCATACTGTGATTTATAGGTCTTTGGAAAACGTCTCATGTTCCGATTTTATTGACGTAAACATATAATTAATGTCGGTTGTAATATTACCTAGCGGTGACGTTTCTAAATTACTGTGTATTGTCGAAGTGTCAATTGCCAGTACTAATTGGCTGTTATTATTTTCTTTATTGTTTTCTTATGAAAATCATTCCTGTTGATATAATAAAAAGAAAATTACTTTCGTTTCGTTCTTCTGTTACATATAAAATGCTGTTTTAAATCTCGTTTTCTTATGTTACTCAAAGATCATCTTAACCTTAATTTTTTCTCATATTTTATCGTATGCACAATCGAAAAATATTTTTTAAAATACGGCCTATTTTTTTTTTCTTTTCAATCATACTTTCTTAACGACCAGTCAAGAATCATCGTAGTATACCAAAATAATAATTAAGTATTTACTCTATTAAGTCAACATTTTAAACAATAACAACAATTATTTGAAATTCAAATTAAAATTCAATTTATTTATCAGAATATAGATAGTACCTACATAGATAGAACCGTACATAGGTCTTATATTTAACATTATATTTTCGTATGTCCTACCCATTAGGCTGTGCAAATTACAATTACATTAGTTAGAATAATATAATATTAATATTAAATATCACATATTATTATTAATTAAAAACATTATCCATAATCATATCATAAATACTATATCAATAAATGTCCATGTCAGATAATATAAGTACTTCATTATTTATATTAATTTGTCAATATTCAAAATCAAAATAAAAAGAAACCTTAGTCAAATTTACAACTAAATTAATTACTTAGGCTATAAAGATTCCCATTTATGAGCCAAATTTTAATTCTCTTTTAAATATGTGATACGATAAGTCTTTAAAAAAGTTAGGCAATTTATTATATATTTGAATAATAGATATGGGATCTGTTCATCATTTGTACCCTACAGCTTGTTGTTTATTATGTTTTTATATGTCGTGTTAAAGTAATGTACTGAAGTCTTGCCAGATATCTGCAGCTTTTGGACATCCAATCTCAAACAAGAAGAAGTCCAGCTAAACGTCGTACATAGATGCCTACTTTGGATTAAGTATTTATTATAGCTATATTAGGCTTTTTATAATTACCTAGTTTTATATCAGATGTATATAAAAATCTATTTATTAAATGTGTATATATTAGTACTATATAATACTGTTTTTTCACAGCATTGCTCAAACGAAATTTTTGTTAAAAATGCGTAGGTACCCGTTTGATTGGTTTCACGGTTCGATACGTGGTTGGCAATGCATGGTAAAACCTATTCAGCGCTGAACACAGTCTGTTTCACTATCGATTATTTCATACAGCGTTCGGCCCTAATATTTATGTTGGTTGCACTTTTGGCTGCAACTCTTTGTATGTTCTTCTAAATATTTATATTTTGACTGCGTGTTCCATTACGCTACACCAGGGGTCGGCAACCTGCGGCTCGCGAGCCACATGCCGCTCTTACAAAGGAAATAACGGCTCTCAAGTTACCATAAATTATTCGATTGACAAAACCCTTAAAAATGTATCCATAGGTATAACTATCTATTATATTTCCCATTGTACTATGCTATCTGCCAGTAAAAGTGTTGTAATCGGAACATACCCACAGATATAAAATTATTTCAACATATTTTTAGTGGTTCTATAAAATATGGGAACATTTGCAAATTGCAACTTTTGGCTCTTCCGTCTTAAATGTTGCCGACCTCTGCTCTACACCATTGGATTAGTGGCCAACCCAACTGTCGGATGTGTTAAAACTGCTTAAAAGCCTTCGATAAGGTTAACGACTGACATCTATTGTTAACAACCTAGACATGAGCTTAGCATGTCTTTTGAAGCATTGAAGCGGTCATAGAATTTAAAACTGTCACCCATCCAATTTCCGACCGCACAAAACGTTGCTTAACTTTGTCAATAGTGCCTACGTATGTATATGTATAAGGCGTAATATAATTAACTAAGTCTATACATACCAACATTTTTTTTATAAATGCCTAAAAAAGTAAATTTGGCTTGGGCTCGCGGGCTGTACCACCCGCCGGCGTTGAACGAAACCAGCTGGCGGACGACGTTTTCAGCGGGAGTTGAGCATGCCGCAGGGACTATCCCGAGCTCCGAGCAAAATTTCTCCAAAAATGACGACAGCCACTTCATAGATTGTCGATGAATTAAACCTCCTTGGTTGCTCACCGGCAAGTGTTTTGTCAGCTATAGTGACGACATTATGGATGGAATACGATCCAATGTTACTTTAAACAATATATCTAAATCGTTGTTCAGATGAAGTAACGTATGCCAATCTTGGACAATGCTTCACTTTACTTTTGGATTGTGAGCACAACGTCTATTATCTTCTGTATCTGTAGTGTCCGTTGAATAAATTTGTAAGAATTGATGGTTTGCATCCAGTAGTGACAGTTATCGCATTAAATGATAGATTTGTCCTTGTATCTGCAATTATTCACTTTTCGAACGCCACCTATTTCACAGATACGAACTTTTTATACAGATGAATACAATTGTTGCTTTTATTTTCCTTGGAATTTCTTCATATTTCTCACCTTTTAAACCTTCCCTGAATTTCCACAAATAATTCAAGAACAAAATAAGTAAAATCTGTCCAGCCGTTCTGGAGTTTTAGCAAGACTAAAGAACAGCATTTCATTTTTATATATTGAGTTAAAGTTAATCAATGCACGTGTAAATTTGAATAAAAAAATTATAAGAAATATATTCACTTCGATTCGGTTTTTTATGCACACTTCAAAACTCGTCTAACAATTCTTAATTTAATATTTGATTCAGCACACGGTTCACAATGACACAATATTAACAAAATATT